>VWPU01011010.1:52190-195790 GCA_013398955.1 Callaeas wilsoni
CCACAGCGCCCCCTGCAGCCGCGGGGGAACCATCGCACCTGCCCTGCGCACCGGGAGCCACCAGCGCCCCTGCCGGCTGTGACCGGAACTGCGCCAAAGGGGAAAGTGCCTGCGACCGAGACAGCTGTCACTGGGTTCCTGCTTCTGTTTTGTTGTTAATGTCAGAGTTGTTGTTGTTTTTGCCTTATTGGATATACTAGTAAAGAACTGTTATTCCTATTCTCATATCCTTGCCTGAGAGCCCCTTAATTTCAAAATTATAACAATTCGGAGGGAAGGGGTCCACATTTTTCCATTCCAAGGAAGACTTCTGCCTTCCTTAGCAGACACCTGTCTCTCAAACTGAGACATTGTTTCACTGTTACCCTGTGGTGGGTGCTGTGTTTTACCAACATTTAGCTCTTTGGTCTGCAGCCAGTCTTGGTAGTGTCTGTGAAGAGTGACTTCCAGCGTGTGTCGAGAGCCTCACCGCAGCCCTGTGGTGCCTCTGCAACCATAACAAATGGCCCTGAGTCTCTAACAGGAGCACACCATGCACTGGCAGCATAAGGTATAGAAGCTCAGAGGGAGAGTGCAGAACCCTCCTGGAGATGGTTCTCCAAAGGGAAATTTACAATAATGGAGAAGAAACATTGTTCAGTCAGCCAGCACAAATGTGGATTGGCAGGAACTCAACAATGCTTGCCACCTGTGAGTATTTTGAAAGCCTACAGACCATCAGATGCCTCACCTACTTATTGAAAGGTTTCCATTAAAAAACCCGAAACAACAGACCTCCTTTGCACTGCAAGTTTGCCTTTCTTGCGGGACAACAAAGGAGACAACGTATGTAGAGGGCATGGAAAGAAGAATATGAGAGTGCTTTTAAAGCAGAAATGAAGAAATAGTGGGGAAAACTGCAGAGAAGAATAAGAGCTGCACCCTTCCCTCTACAGAATGGAAGAGTGCAAGAACATACACAGTGAAAAATGATTACCCCAGGACAGCTGACTTTACAAAGTGAATTGCTAAGGATTCTCTACTCTGTAGTGCTAATGCTCTGAAGACATCAGCCATTACAACCTCATATTTAACATATCTAATGATGGAGGAACCTCACCCTGCTATCCCTTTATCCCCAAGTAGGATAAATCAGTGGGTTACATCCCAGATGTCCTCTTTTGGCCCAGTAATAAGTCTCTAAAGTGTTATCTTGAGTCATACCTTCACTGCTTTGTTCACCTTATGCTAAGAAGTTTTTCACACAGTTTCTTGTAGGGCAGTAAATGAAGGGCTTAGTTGGTGGGTCTGGCTACTTGTGAGCCTCATCGGACTGGGTTCTCCTGGTGTGGACTCTAAATCTCTGTCCAATCAAGCCTGGAAAGATGAAAAGTAGCTTGGTACAAAGAAATTGGACAAAGTACATCCTTTCATAGCTGCTACCCCTGTGCAGCAAGGAGTTATGCAACAGGAACAGTGGAATCTCCCCACCTTGCGCCAAGAAGTGGCTCCCTTAGTTGTAGGAAGCAATTTAAAATTTTAAAAAGGTTACTTACTTTGGAAAGAAATTGAAGTCACGGGCCATGAAACTGGAGGTGTCAGGATTGGTGTTTCTGTCATGCTAGTGGGACACTGGAGGTGAGAGGCAAGAGACCTTTTGGGGTACAACTGCTTTTTCTCCAAGAGGATGTGTTTTTTACTTGTTTCTTTGTAGATAAACAATTTGAACAGAAGAGAATGTGATGAATAACGCCAGGTGTGTTTCGGTTTTATGCGTTTGTTATGTTAGCTGCACCAAAGAAAGATGTTAAAATAAAGCTTTTATTTAAAGGAGGATTTATTTATAAGGTGGGATGAGTGTACCTTAGGTCTTTGACTTCTTGTAATTATCAGAGAGCAAACAAATCAAATATCAGTGTTTGCTAGTAAGGAAAGTAATTCAGATCCAGAGAAGGCTTGTGGATGTTTCTGCTTCACACTACCCCTTATTATTCCATCAGGCTTTTCTTTGCCATTTACAGGTACATTCTCAACAGCTGAGAAGTATTGTATTTTGCAGACCATGGATTCAATATCACCAGACAGCAGGGATGCTGACTGGTTTTAGAAAGTCTGCATGTCATATAAGGCAAATACCGTTGTTTTCTTTCAAACCAAAAATGTCAAACACAAAAGGTTGGCTCAGCCCTAGCAAAAACAATGCTACCATGGCCTGTGTATGCATATGGCGCCCTGTTTCTATTCCTCAGATCTTAGCAGCTAAACTGAGAGGTGAAAAGTGAAGAAAGACAGAGCAGTGGCCCCTGGGGTGCTGTGATACTGTTCCAGTGGCCTCTTTGGAGGAGACGATGCCTTAGCTCACCCCAGGGACAGCTATGTCTGGTTACACTTTTTTAGACTGGGCGTACCTGGTTTTCCTGCACAGCTGAAATTTCTTTCTTTGGCCCTAAAAGTTTTCAAGGGGGAGGTTGCTGCTGCTGCAGCAATCACAAACTTTGAAATGTCAGAGAGCTCAAATGCCCTATGGAATGCACTCAAGTTCCCATGGACCAGTTTCATAACTGAATAAAGAAGATACTGTAATAATTAGAAGAACATTGTTATTATAATCACAAGATGTTAGCAGATAAGAGATGAATGTGTGCTTAGATATGACTTCAAACAAAGAATATCTGCTTACTGGCTGTTGAAAGTCTTACTCTTCTGGATGGAGTCTCTGCCCTTTCACAGATTAAAGTTAAAACAGAGAAGAGGGAAAAAGTGAAATCAAATGCTATGTTGATGCAAGATGGAAAAAACTTGTGTATAGAAAGAGAAACTTGGCCATTTTCATATAAATTTGCCTCTAGAGCAAGGAAATGTATAGTGGATAGCTAGTGTTATGCTTCAATATGTTTACTCTGGTGAAATGTCCAGCAGATCTTCCAAATTTTAGAGCAGACAAGACAAAAATCGCTGCAATATGCAAAGAGTTTCACAGCATTATCAAAGAAGGAGCAGCATACCTGGCCAATACTTACAGGCAAGTTTCTTAGAAGAGATTTGTAGAATGCAGAATGCAAGCCAGGGTGTACATGTACGTGTGGCTGTGTGTGTTTAAGAAGACTGGAACAGGCTGTTATCCTGAGTCTTGACTCTTGCCACTGGCTATGCTGCAGGCTGAGAGTTCTCTCTGCATAGGCGGTGAGAGTAGCATAGTGTCCCCTACTTGTGTGGAATTCGGCATCTTTTTATCCCTTCCACAGAGGATAATGGGAACACAGTCTTCCAGAAATGGCAGGATTTACAGGGTGACTTGCTAAGGGAGAGGGCATTCAGCTCCCCTGTGGTACTCCTGCCCTCAGACAGCCAAGCATTACAGTTTAAAAAGAGCTTGTCTTTTGCCTCTGTTTAGGATCCATATATTCATGCAGGCCATGTGTTCAGAATAGAGATGAATACAAAATGCAATAAACAGTATTCCAAGGCTTGGTGATAAAACTGATCATCTCCCCCTCTGGTGGTGTCACTGATTCCACTTCCTTCCTGTATTTCTTCAGCCATCACCTTCTTTCATCACAGAGGTTGCACCTCGGTATGTTTGGTGAATTAAAGGCTTTTTTCCAGTGTTAATGAAGTGAGGTGCTTTTCCTGCTGTGAACACTTGGTGTGTTTCTATATAAGAACCTTGCACAACCTCAGCACTTTTACTAAGCTGCATGGTGTTATTGATTTCTCCAGGTTCTGCTGTGAGGGGTTTGTGGTAAAAAGCAGTGACTCAGCTGATGTGCTCAGTGGAGCTGTTTTACATGCTCAGACTGTGCTGCCATTGCTGCCGAGTGCTTAAAAAAACCACACAGACAAGCCTTTCAATTTGTTTGAAGTAAAGTGCAGGCAGCAGCAAGGTTTTCTGGCAACTTTGCAGGGATTATTGCAAATACTCTTAATGGCAGGCCTGATTCTAGGGGATAAGCCTGTGTGCTTCTGCAGCACCGGAAGGGGAGACAGAGATCAGGACTCCAACTTCCCTCTTGGATGGAGCACAAAACATTGAAGCTAAGAACAATCCCACCTGGGGTATTTGGAAGGGGAGATGCCTGGAAATGCTGGCCCAGCTACTGAAATGGTTCAATGAATATTGGGGCAGGTTTGTGCTTGTGATCTCAGCTCTCTATCTGCATCTGCCGGCCTGGATATGACAGTGATTTACTCAGAGTGACAACATTCTTAATGTGGTCCCATGGAAACCTGCAGATGTGAAATGCTTGCCATCTCAACACAGAATAAAGCCAAAACCTCTCTGCAGTTCTCAGAGACAGCAAATTCAGCAAATGTGCAACCTGAGGAAGGAGAGGGAAAAAGTACAGCTCTCCTGGGAGAAGAAGTGGGGATCGTTTATCTGTTTCTGAAGGATAAATAAGCTGTTTCTGCCTGTGATCTTGCTTATCTAAAGAGCAAGACTCCTAGAAGCTTTCAAATCACCACAGATTCATGGAAGTGTAGGTCAGAAGGCACCATTTGGAGTGCTCTAATTCAAACTCCTGCTAAAAGTATGTTTATCACCAACACTGCATGAATTCATGGCTTTGTCTAATACTTTTAAATATCAAAAAGCTGAAAGGATGGATATTCTACAAGCTCAATGGTTATGCTTTGGTGCTGCGCTGTCACCTCAGTAAAGGCACCTTGTCTAATGCCTGTCCTGAACCACTGAGCAGAGAACTTGTGGCTATTGCCCTCTGTCATATGGTCTGCCACTACAAAGGATTTGTATAATCTTTGCAACACTGGTTATATTAAATAACCTGTGCTATTTATTATCTTCATTATTGACATACATGAAGGGATCAAGTGCACCCTCAGCAAGTTTGCAGATGACATCAAGCTAAGTGGTGCAGTTCACACACCTGAAGGATGGGATACCATCCAAAGGGACCTGGACAAGCTCAAGAAATGGACCCTCATGAGGTTTAACAAGACCAAGTGCAAGGTGCAGTACTTTGATCAGGGAAACCCCCTGTCTCAACACAGGCTGGGGGATGAACAGATCAAGAGCAGCTCTGCAAGAAGGACTTGGAGGCTGGGCATGACCCAGCAACGTGCACTCACAGCCCAGAAAGTCATACATGTCCTGGGCTGCATCCAAAGCAGCGTGGGCAGCAGGGCAAGGAAGAGAATTCTGCCCCTCTACTCCACTCTGGTGAGACCCCACCTGGAGTGCGTCATCCAGCTCCGGGGCCTACTGCTCAAGAAGGGCATGGACCTGTTGGACTAAGTCCAAAGGAGGGCCACCAAGCTGATTAGAGGGATGGAGCACCTCTCTGATGAGGGAGGGCTAAGACAATTGGAATTTCTCAACCTGGAAAAGGCTTCAGGGTGACCTCATTGTGGCCTTCCAGTACCTGAACGGAACCTACAAGAAAGATGGAGAACTATTTACAAGAGCATGTAGTGACACGACAAGGGGGAATGGCTTCGAACTGAGAGTAGGTTTAGATGAGATGTTAACAAGAAATTCTTTACGGTGAGGATGGTGAGGCAGTGGAACAGGTTACCCAGAGCACCTGTGGATGCCCCATCCCTGGCAGAGTTCAAGGCCAGATTGGGTGGGGCTTCGAGCAACCTGGACTAGTGGAAGCTGTCCTTGACTGTGGCAGGGTAGTTGAAACTGGATGATCTTTAAGGTCCCTTGCAACCCAAACCATTGCATGATTCTGTGATTCTGAAAAGCTGTAGGTTCCTACTGGATTCCCCCCAGCCTTCTCTTCGCCAGACTAAAGAAGTTCAACCTTTCATTACAGGATTCATCCTGCTGGACTTCCACTCTCCTCTTAACCGTCTATTGGAAATTCTCCAGTTTCTCCAAGAACAAACAACTTCGAAACCCTGAGAGCCCCACCAATGGAGCAAGACGAGGACTTCTGTGTTTCTCAGCATATGGAGCTGAAACACTCAGGCTTCCCACGACAGTGCTAGAAGCCCGTGCTCTGACACCACAGCTCTCATCTCCAAATGTTTACCTGGGATCTAGGAGTCTGTAGCAGGCAGCCAGATGTACCAAGAGGCACTTAGGCAGTTGCGCACACTGGAGACAACCTGGGTACATTGAAACAGAACTTTTTTTTCACTGAGCATTTATATTTTGACACCCTGATGTTCTTCAATTCCAGTAAAACTTCTGAAATCATATGGGTTACTTCAAGAGAAGGTTGTTGGCTTGAGGAAGGGATTTTTGAGGGGCTTAACCCATGCATGGACTCTGAATTGCTCAATAGCATTGCCTTGCAAAGCAGAAACGGAAAAAAACGGAGAACAGACTGACCTGAATTCACAGACAACAAGCCCAGTTGTTGAAAGACTGAGACACAGAAACCTCACAGTGGGATCTCTGAAGCAGGGAGACCTTGGGGATGAAATGTGGGCATACTGACTTGTCCATAACAATCTCTTGGGTATCACTGGAACCAGTACATGTTGTTGAGATCTCAAACTGCCAGATGTAAGCAAAATATTTTCAGTTGTATTTAACAGTTTTGTAATGTCATGAAAACTCTCTCACCCTTCTGAGTCCTAAGAGAGTTGCTGTGGGGAAACAGTTGAGCTACTTTTTTTCAAAGTCTGTAGTCTCCCTGGATTTATGCATTCAACGACCTTGGCAGACGTACAGAAGGAACCCTTTACCATAGCAATGGATTGTTTTTCATTTCTTTCCAGATTAGGTCCAAAAAAATTTCTCTCATCAGATACACAGATTTTGAAATTCCACTTTTTTCCTCCCTCTTCAATAAAAGGATTTTTAAGTGCAGAGAAAAACCACATACTCCAGATGTATGGTTTTTCTTGCCCTCCTACAGCATCTCAAGATAGTAGATAAAAAGATGCTGTTTGAATTCTCTTTTTTGAGTCCAGCATTTAAATTGCAGTTGAAGTTATTATCTACACAGGCAATTTTAGCTCTGTCATGATTGAAACCAATTCTTATTATCTAGACATGTGAAGATGTGGTATGTTTGCCGTCATCTGAGAATATGCAGGAATAGTGTTGAGACACAGATGGTGGGAATTTGGAGGATTCCCAGTTTCAAGAGAGTATTTGCTATGCTGGATCAAACAGGTTTCCTATTCCACCCCTCTGCCCTCCGGTCAGGACTGCTGCATTTGGTAATGACTGGGATTCATGTGAGGAAAATGAAAAAAACCTATCCATGACTGATATTCCATGCCAACAGTGCAATACTGTAGGTGGAGAGCAGGCAATTTCCTTCTGACCTTGGAAAAGAGCAGCTTGAGGAAAGAAGTTACTGTTACGGGGTCCAACAAATGCTGTGGTTAATTGTAAAAATCTATCCCTACTTATGGAAAAAGAAGGTAATACTGGATGTGAAGGCTATAGTACAGTCAAGAAACACCAGCCAGTACTATTACTGATATTCAACAGATTTTGTTTAATGAAATGTCTGGACAAGTACATATTGTAGAAGCTTTTCTTACAAAATGCAGATCTTTTTCAAAGTTGCTTGACCTTCATTCTAGCCTAATGCCTCCACACATTTTTAACTAGAATTACTCTTTCTTGCTGGGAAGCAGCCTGCAGGATGTACTCCTACAGGCATAGCAAGAGCCATCTCTGGGTACAATGAGTTCTTTCCCTAGAAACTTCCTCCCTCGAGTTACTCTATAAATCCTTGCAGGCTTAGCCTTCAGTTATGCAGAAAGATAGAGAACTGCTCACGTTTTCAAGGGAACACTTGTGTATCTTGCTCTTATCACAATATTAGCGAAAGCCAGCAGATTACAAAATGTCTCTTAATCTAGCACGAGCTGTTATGGTGATGGGCTGTATAAATGCATTCCAGAAAGCTGGGTTCATTCGATCCCTTAGCCCCACCACTTTTCTTTGAAGTCAAGCATTACTGTTACAGTGTTAGTAATGAAAATACCTGATGAAGCCTTTAGATTACAAATTAGGTGTCTTTGTTAAGTTGTCTGGTCCGTATTCATTGCCCTGAAAATGATATAATTCCTTTCGAATAATCCTGAAAGTGTGATTACTGCAAGTTCATCAGTCGTAAAACAAAATATTTGTGTTACGCATTTTAGCAACATCAGCTTTTACTCCTAACCTGCATGCATGGCTCTTTATAGACAGTGGCATCAGCAGCCACTCTAAAAAGGTTTGTTCACAGAAACACATGACTGATGCCAAATATTTGCCCACTTCCAAAAGATTTCCTTATTTACCTTTTTGTTAAATAGTGCTAATGTGATTTTCATTAGCCCCTCTTGAAGAGCTAATCAGCACAATTTACCTGAGCACACATCACACCGAGGGACTTCTCAGTAGATTATTGACAAAAAGGAGTACCAGTGCTACCATTACGACGACACATACTTACAGGGAAGGTGTGGTGTAATCCACAAACAGGTCAAAGCCTTTCGAATCATAGTGTAGCTCTTCTGGCTCAGTTGCTCACTGGCTTATCTTCAGAAGAGGTTGCTCTTCCTTGCAAACAGTGTAGCAACATGAAGGCAAGATGGAAACAGCCACATTTCCCGCAGAGATAAACATCAATGATCTCCAGCTGTTCAGTGGTGCAGTAGTTGTTCTCAAGAGTGCAGCCCACTGTTTTTGTTCCAAGTCTGGCTCCCTCTTTTACCATGACCTGGCTATTGTCATGAGTGGGAGAAGGAAAGCAGGTCGTGCTGCCAGCAGCTTCCGCCACCGGCCTGTCCCTAGACAGGCTCCAGGGGCTTCACACACACCACCATGCCAGCTGGGCTGGCCAGGGTCCAGCTGTGGCTTTTTCTCTGCCTTTCTTCATGTCTGGTGTATTCTCACAAGAATTTCTGCTGAGTAACAAGCACGGAGGGTCTAAATTCATCACAGAAGTTGTTTGCAGAGAGCAGCCTGGAGATCTACATCTTCCCATGCAACCCAGCTGCTGACAAGAAATACAGACCTCTGAGGCAGACCTGGCTTTAGCCATTCTCCCTCTTTCTTGTCTGGTATTGCACATTCATTCCTAAAATGCTGTCCACCCTCCCACATGGTGGGGAAGAGAGCCATAGCAGTCAGTGCCATGCAAGGATGTGGGCACAAGTGGCACAACTGGGGAGAGCCATCCATGCTCACCCAGACATGCTGCTCCCCGAGGCTGTCAGCAGAGCAGAGAGCTGCAGGCAATGGCTCTTGGAGACATCTACAGAAAGAGAGGAGACTGTCATTTATAAAGATTGTGAGCCTTAGTGAGAGGAGGGGGACATTCAGCTTACACCAACCTTCCTCGGGAAAGTAGTTCACAAGTAAATTTATAATGTAATAGTGCATTTATTGTTTCCTGTCTTGACTGGGCCATAAAAAAGAATAAACACAAGATAGAAGAAGGTACGTATTTTGTCTGCCAGGCTTTCACTTTACAAGCCATATACTGGTCTAAGGAAACCACTATACAATTTCAACTCAAAATTCGATTGATAAGAAACAACCTTTTAAAACCTTGTCTTCTGCAGAGGCATGTTTTTCTTTAGGAAAGATATTCTGTAGTGTCTTTAAGCCATCTGCAAGCAGAGAAGAAAGCAAGATGAAGGGTTTCCTCCTGAACTGAGAGCTTTGCTTAGACCTTGCAGTGGGAGTGAGACCTGTTCTTCTGAGCTTGCAGACACACCATAGTCCACCTCCATTTAAAACCCCAACACAATATCTACCCAATGAAAATCTCTTAGACATTATACAGATGCAGATGGGACTTTGCTAAATCTTCTAAGCACTGATGCAGCTCTCTCATCCTCTGAAACCTCAGCAAATTAGTACTACCTCAGCCTCTTACAGGTGAAATATGGTTCTCTCCATTTCAGATATAAAGCATAGAGATAATAAGTGGCTTCACATCCACGAAATAATCTCTGTCACACACCTAGACTTTGAACCCAAACTGAAGGTGTCCCAGGTGAAAGTCTCTCCCCAGACCAGTGTACTGGTGAAAGAGTGCCTATGGACACATGCTGAAGCTGGATGCTTTGCTATTAAGTGCAGTTCATTGCTCACAGGGATGGCAAGGATTGCTGCAAATGAGAAAATCCTCTCCTGGAGCTCAGAATAACTGAACTAACATCTATTATTTTCTACACTAGAGTTCTTCAAGGGTAAGGGACTCCAAGGCCAAGCCCATTAAAAACTTGGAAAAAGGACAACAAAGTCCTGGGAAGAGCCATTTGCATTCATACTAAATATCATGAAGGAGACTTAAATTCTTGAGGTTTATACATGCTGAAGAAACTTTGCGGATGTTACTCCCTCTTCCCCTTAGTAGAAGCCCAATATAAAAATACAATTGAGAGATTAAAAACACCTCACCTTGCATTTTTCCACATATTTGTACTAGGGCTTGACTCACTTAAGCTCTCTCTTAACAAGTATCTTGTTAGCTCCAGCTGCTCAGAGGCTCTTTGTGAGCATATTAGGCTGGCAGAGAAATGCTCTTTCTTAAGAACGAAAACTTTTCACAGCTGGGTGCTGGCTTCTGTGTGAAGCCTTTCAAGCAGGTTTACAGCTGTGCCATGGCACTTCTGCTCTGAGAGGTTTATGCTCATTTTACAGCAATCTGGTAGGTTTGGTACCCGTGCTCAAGGCTGATCTCTCCCTGTTTAGGTTGGAACACATGCTGGCTTCAGCTGGCATGGATGGAGGGTCCATAGCCACTTGGATATGTTTTGTTTGGGAATAAGGCTGTCTGCCTTTCCCAAACAACCTTTTGGAAAAGAAGAACTAATCTGTCATCAGCTTTGGTGTCTTAAGTTCTCAGTGGACTACATCCCACTTTCTTCACAATCACTGGTGTAGATTAAAAGGTGCTTGAAGGAGCAGTAGTTCAGCTTCTCTGCTTTCCAGTGTTTGGGAATCCTACTTTTATTCTCTAGGACATGGTTATTCATCAATCTAGCTGTGAAAAGATGTGAGGATTAATTTAGATGTGTTCTCTTTCACATACCAAAAGCAAAGTTGTGGGTATTTTGTTTTTTCACAGTCAGTTTCCCAGACAAAAGTATGATTGAAATCTTTTGGGTTTATTACAGTTATGATAATAATGTAGTCTATTTCTTTAAAAAAAGAATTCTTTTAAACAAATATCTTTCTGCCAACACTGTAATTCTAGGAATGGTACACTGCTACTAATCTTATCCTCATTCTAACAAGCTTTGGTTAATTCAGACTTCTTTGGTTTAGAAAAAGGGTTTCCTTTGATGAGGCACTATCCCTGGAGGTATTTAGAAGATGTGTAGTTATGGCGCTTAGGGACACGGTTTAGTGGTGGACTTGGCAGTTCTGGGTTAACAGTTGAACTCAAGGATTTTAGAGGTCTTTTCCAACATGAATGATTGTATGATTTTATGGGTCTAGGATGCTGCTTCATTTCAGCTGCCACATTGTGTGAGCTGCAGTGACCTGAATATACCTAATTCCCAGGGTTAGCCAGCAGGTTTTGTCAGTGTGTTTCTTCTAGCTCTTTTCCTTCCCAAGACAGTTTAGAAGTCTAATTACAGACAAGGTAGGAGTAAGAAGTGGGTAAAGGGACTGGAAGAGGACAGAGCTGAGTTGGCATTGCCTTGTGGCAGAGCTCAGCAGGGGGAGAAAGGCAGAGCACTGCAGTCTCTCCATCCATCTTCTACCTTATTGCCTTCACAGCAGATTTGGAAAACTATCCTGGAGGAGGTCAGAAAGTTTCTGCAGCAGGAAGAAATGAAAAGAATTAGAAATTTTGCTTCAGTCAGACATACTTTCTTTCTCTTTCTCTCCCTCTTTTTTTTTCTTAATGGAATTGGTTGCCTAAACATTTCTGTGCCTTTGTCTCTGGTTTCTATTCTGCTCTTACTTGAAGGCAGCAGTTTTGCTCAAGAGATTCATAACAATAGAAAACAGAAGACAGAAATCTCATTGATATTTTAGACAACAAAGGAAAAACGGAACAAGAAGGTAATTAAAGTAAAATCCTGAAAGCTATTCATTCTACAAGGTAAAAAAAGTGTCTCTAAATCCCAGTTTAATTTTTCATGTCGTGTTGACTATCCAGTGCCAATGAATAGACAAAATGTTCTAGTGTATCTCCCTTTATGTACATATTTTTAATTCTTTTTCCTGTCTTTGTATTACAAAAGGTTGAGAAGCTGGAAGTGGTTATGCGCACAAAGGAGAGTATTTGCTCTGCAGTCTGATGCTTATTAGGTTTTAAATCTGTTTGAAATAATGAATTGCAATCTACTGTAATTAAATATAAAACATTGAGTGTTATTAACTAAGCAAACCAAGAAAAATTTCTAACGTTTGTATTTCCTTCCACAGATATTTTCCTGCATACGAGAACTCTGTATGCTAACCCTTAAAGACTCCATGTCAATCACAAAAGACACTTTTCATTTTCAGATGGGAGAATTGCATTTCTTTATTCAATGTAATATTATATTATTTGAAGTTCAGAATTATTGTATGAAAAGCTTATGCAAGAATTTTAGCAGTAAACTCCATATTTCTCTCATTGGAGATATTTTGCTACGCATCAGTTTCAGCAGAAAGATTAATATTAGTGGTATCACTGAATTACTTGAATACACAGAATATATATTACTTGATAATTTGGCTCTGAAAAGCCACACCACAGACTATTATCTTGAGCACTCTGACACTAAGAAGATTCCTTCTTACAGCAAAAATTCCATCCAGGAGCAAGTAGTTGAATTTATTACATGTAGCTCAGATTCTAATCCTTAAGAGTTAATTGATTCTGTCCCATATAGTACATTTGAAGGACAGTTGATGAAAATTACTTTGGGGCAGGTGGTATTTGTCTTTGGGAGACCTTAATGGACCTAAAGGCTTCTTCACTTTGGAGAAGCACAACATTGCAGAGGATAAGTATGGTACCAGATGATTACTGAAGCAAAACATCTTTGGCTGCATGGCATTGTGCACCACTTATTTTCTTTTTTTCTATCTCCCTATTGCAAGGAACCTGCTCACTCTAATATATCACTTGATTGCATGATGTGCCTTGCAGGATCCAGCAAGGTACAAACCCAGGTAAAATTGCTCTTTCCCCTTTTACTCACACTAAAGGCAGCCAGTTTCCCAGCACACTAAAGCAAATAAAACAATTCCTAAAAACTCAGTAGCTGCTGGGCTTTTGAAAGAAAAATATTGTGAAGGAAAAGTGTTTCCTTCCAGGCTCTGAGGGGGGAGAGACTGAAGACTGGCTCCAGTGTATAGTGAGGATTTGCTTTGAGCAGCAACCAGATGCCAGTGTTTCACCAGAAGTGCAAACCTTTTCTTCACCTTGAGTCAAGCCAGAGTCTAATTGTTAAAGTAGATATTTGTATTAGGACACATGACAGCACACCCTACAAAATTAAGGAGGCTCCGTAGCCTCCACCTTGCTCAGAGAGCAGCACCAGCAGTACTCTACTAAGCTGTATGCAGAATGATGTCATTTACTCCCTCCTGAGGAGGGTTTTTACAGGATTTCCTCCCCATGTTAGTTTTAATTCTGTGACATGGATTAGGAGTAAAGCTGAAGCTCTGCAATCCCTTTAGCCCATTACCTCCCAACTTCTCAAGACCCACCGTCAGTAAAGATAGATGGGTTCAGGTTTATGTCTTTAGCTCTCTGTCCTCCTAAGTGCAGGGGAGTGTTTGCGTGGGTTTTGTGTAGCTATCCTTAACCAAACCTCAGTGTTCAACCTGGTTAATCCTCATGACTTCTCTGTGCACACATAATCCAAACAGCCATCTTTGCCAATATTTTACTTTGTTATTTTCTGTTTGTATAACTCCTGTGAGGTTTGCAGGCTGCATCTAGTTCCCTCAGGGAGGTGGCAAAATCACAGCAAATCAGGCTCTTTGCTCTAAAATTTCCCAAAGATCAAAGTTTAGTTATCATTAGAATGTAAATGTCACAATATTATGAAACTGGTGCATCAGGAAAGAACATATCTCCCTCTTTGAAAGTGTTTCTATATGATGTGACATTTTGGTAACATTTGAGGTAGGACTTTTTTTCTTTTTCATGATCTTTCTCCCCCTTTTTTTTTTTTACCTTTATAAGAATGCTGCTCCCACCTGCTAAAATAACGTTTGAAATATAGTATTTCACAAAATCTTTTTCAAACTAATTTCAACACCCACCTTTTTGTTTTAAGTGTTTTTCAAGGCTAGAGAAATGCCAATGAGTTCATGAATATTAAGAAAGCATGGCCTCTAATCTCTTCATAAACATACTCAAATTATCAATATACCACAGCAAGGGATGGGTTGCTGGGTGTTTGGGAACAGGGGACCCACTTGAAAAAATATTGATGAAGAAACAGAAAACATGAGATGGTAACATGCTACATCTCACATTGGAGGTGCTCTGTGCCAGTCAGGATTGAAGCATCTCACAAAAGCAGCCATTAAAGTCATTACACCAATGGGACAGAGATTTCCAAAGATGTATTGCATAAAGCACTGACTGTAGGAACCATGCAGTGATTATGTCAGGTAATGTTGGTACATTGGGTGATTACTTTAAGCCAGCGGCCTGAAAATATTCATCCCCACAGCAGCCAGGTTTAATAAATTATTAGCGACGTTAGTCAGTTCAGCCTGAAATCAGTATTTATTATTAGCATTATTTTATCTCAGGGCCCTGGGGATGCTGGGCAGCCGATGCTGGGCTGCAGATGGACATCCCACCTGCCAGTCCCTTCACGGTGCCATGGGTCAGCCTCCAAAGCACGGCCAGCTACCTCTCATCTAGCATGGCCTTTTGGTGTACAGGGAGAGCTGGGAGCAGCTCCTACTACTTTCTAGGCATTAAATTCAAGTTAATAACTTTTAACTAGTGCATTTCTCCAGTCATAATAAATATGAAAGCAAAAATGGAGAAGGTCATTGCAAGTGACTTGGGTTGCAGAATTTGAGGGAGGATGTTCTTTTTCCATAAGCAATAAAAAAAATCTATATTTTAAAGTATACCTTTTTGAAGATCAAAATTTACAACTGTTGAATCTTGGCCTGGATGTTTTAGTGGAGTTATCCCTGAAAGATCCTAATTCAGGACAAAACTCCTGAAGACCAACAGCACATTTTGTATTTTAACTTTACCACCTAAAGACTTCTGCAAGTCAGGAGACAGTCTGTAGCTGTTTTAATACAAAACTCTTTAATGGCAGTGGTAATGGCCATTAAAGAGAAATTTATTAGAGAGTGGATCTTGTGAAAAAGAAAACAAGTCCAGACTATATTTATTTGCACATTTTGGCTTGGGTATCTTAAGGAATACTTGCACTCTTAACTAGCTTAGGTGTTTGGTAGTTTGTTTTGTTTGTTTTTTTTCATTATAGTGCAGCCAGAATTATACCCTGTAACAACTCTGATAAGACTTGGAAAGGAAACATATATTCAAAGAGCTTTAATTTGGCTTGCTTTATTTTCCCTTTTTTTAAATAGCATTTTTCAGATTATACTTATATTTCTAGGTTTTTTTCCCCTCTGTAGATAAACCCTACCAGCTTACACCATCATGTAATTTTTAGTGTGCAGCAGGCTACTTAAGTAAATTCTGTAGTTCAGCCTCTCTTGTAGCAAACCCATGTTTGTTTTAATATGACTAGATTGCTGTGGAAAGGTAGGAATAATGCCTGTTATTGCAATGCTGTAAATACATTGTGTATGGAAAACCTAAGTGATAAAGAGCTTAATTAACTGTGATTTATATTCATCTATATGATCTTAAACCACCAGAGTTTGGAGCAACCTAATTTGTTTTTAATAAGTGTTGCCTGAAAGACTAGTAATTACAGTCATAAACCAATTACTGATCTAAAGCATAGTAAATTTAAAAACAAAAGCAGTTACACGATATTTCATTAGGAAGCCCACTAAGTTAAAACAAAAGTTAATTTATGTCTATATGACACTAGAACTGCAGTAGCACCTGTGACAGGTGAATTTTCAAGCAGTTTCCCACCCTAAACTCACATTTTTGAGGTTTCCAGAAATATTTATGCTTTGGCTTAAGAGTTGTAAGCACAGTTCCAAAGCTGTCTTGTTGATTTAAGTGGATGCCATTAATATTATTTCTGTGCTGTGTGTGGGTAAGAAACCCTGAGCAGACCCAGAAGTTGGCAGGCTGGGGTGAGGCCACAGTGAAGGACTCTGGAGAGCAAGTTTGTGGATTAATAGAGCAAGAGTCACCCTCAGCAAAGCCAACAATTGTTGACTGATATATGAACTAGACAAGTAAGAAGCAAAATCATTATTTTCACTCTATCAAGTCAAATACAGTTCAGCAGGAATAAGCCAACATGAAGAGGTCAGGCTGTCTGAGAGATGATGGGAGCTGCACCCACAGTAACTGGACACTTACACACAGGTAGCATTGCATTTCCTCTCTCTTCTGCTGAAAATAACTTCTCTTTTAATTAACATATTTCTAAGGAACTGGAGAGGAAGTTTAAAGTGTGATGGCAAAAGGATAATGAAGACACAGCTGTACTAAAATTTCCACTGTGGAGACACTTTCATGGTGCCTGTTATAAGAATCAGTTGCTAGAGGGGGCCTAAGTTCTTCTGAAAGCTTGTGCTCCAGGCATCACAACACTTGGGGCTCCATTTCTGAGGGAATGGAAGAGAAAAGGGATTTATGAGGAGAAAGTAACTACTCTGCATGGTGGGTGGAGACTGATGAACACTGTAGCTGTCTTTACATGATGTCTGAAGACAACATTGAGGGTCACACATCTGTAACCCTCACAAGTTCCCACAAGTGTATCAGTAGAGTTCCTCATTAAAATTTGGCAAGGACTTACAACAATAACTCATAGAAAGAGAAAATTATATATATATAGGACATTATTAGTAATAGATCATCAGTCTTGAGAACTGCAATTGCTTAAGAACTTTGAAGAACCATTGGCTTTTTTTAAGAGATGAAAGAATTAACAAAATCTGAAAATGGAGCAAAATTGTTTTGGTTATGCCAGAGCAAGCAAAGAGCCTGACGAATGCTGCAGACTCCAACACAGCAAGGCACCTGGCCAGAATGATGTCTGGTGAGCATAACCATCAGCTAATACAAGGCCACGTGTATTGAAGGGACAGTGCACAGCTGGGTACTAAGCTAGGTGTAAATATTCCAGAAAAACGGGGTCCTAATAAGGACTGTTCGATGGCATGTGCAGGTGACCCAGGGCAGCTGCTGATGCCATCGCTCCCCAGCCTCGTTCTGTCACTGGGATCTGGGTTAGCCTTAATGCTTAGAGAAATGTGTTGCTTTTTTCCTGGTTTTTTGTGAGTTGTTTCTTTAACATGGATCATTGCAGCTGAAGTGGGTTAGGGAGAAATGGCATGGGGTGTTGTGCTAACAGGTCTGGTGACTTTCTGGGCAAGGCTCTGGTCAGGCAGGCGGGGATAACTTCAGACACAGCCTGTGAAGCTCAGCCATTGCTCCAACACGTGCAAAGGCTGCACAAAGACGAGAAAATATCATTAACACCACATCAGTGGTGCATGCAGGGTTATCTTGGCTGTGCTAGTCACTTCTGCTAGGGCACCTTGGAACAGGCAGGATGAAAATCTCTTCATCTGACAGCTGTTTAGTGTACCCAAGAAAAAGTTAGAGGCAGACCCACTCACAGTCTCTGTGCAGTGAGCAAAGCTGTGGTAATGGGCTCCTCAGCCTTTGCAGCAAATGTACAGCACAACCTCGGGGCTGCTCTTTGAAGCTGGACAAATTCAGACTGCAAAGGAGATTACAATTTATCTAAGCAGGGGGTTATTACCACTGAAATGATTTAGTAAAAGCTGTTGTGGGTTCTCCATTGCTGCCTTTGTTCAAATCAAAATAGGATTTCTCAACTGAAATACTGTGTAATTCGAACGGGAAATAATTCATGCCTGGTTATAACTGGTGTTATAGAGAAAGTCAGGCAAAACAATTAAAGTGATATCATCTGGCCTAAAAATTGAAGAGTCTGTTTAGAAGGAAAAAAACCAAAACCAAACATAACAAAACTGACTCAGGAGGAATTAATTTCTAGAGGCTGCATTTCACAATGGAGTATCTCTTCCCATGAGCACAAATCGGTACCTGGGGTGATAGTGCTGCATTTATTGAAAACATTGTTTAAGGAGACAAGCTACTTTTTAAAGGAAGTCACAATTGTAATTCTTGGGTGAAATCAGAGCCTCAGTGACAGAAATAACAGGAGTTTCATTTCTACAGGAGGTCAGAATTTTATCTGCTTTTTCCCTCCTTTGACAGCCATAAGCATGTCTCACTCTGCAGGATTTTATAAAAGGATACAGGGGATTTTCTGCTCTGCAAGTTGTGGTATTTCTTCTGGAAATGAAGAAAACCCAGCACACACTTGCTGAGTGGTTGGCTTTGATCTGATGATGTCTTGAAGTCAAGGATTAGACAAACAGAGGAATGTCACTGATATTTTTCAGCTACAGAGGGTTGCATGTATATCAGTGTGGCATCCTCAGAAATAACGATCTGGTGACTTTTATAGTTTACTGTTGGGAAGGTCTCAAAATCAGAGTGAAAATTCAGGGTACATGCAAAGAATCACTGCTAGCAGCCCAGAAATTTAACTACAAATGAAAACGTATACGACACATTTTAAATACATATAAAGAAAACTGATTAGGTGAAAGAGATAGTAGATAAAGTTTCCAAAGCAAAGGAAAGACAACAATCCTCTTTAGAGCAAGGTTACAGTATGCTTACTGTGCAGGAGAAGTCAGAAAAATATTGAGTCCCCAATGCAAAGCCTGCTGCATTTATATACACTGATGTGTTATCTCTGTGCACATACTGAATGGTCAGAGGCATTTCAGTGAGCATCCAAGGACCCCAAAGAAGCCTCCTGTTCAAATTCTAGCCAGGGCTGACTGCCAAGCTGAAATGCAGCATTTTGTTTCTCACATTCTCATTCTGAGGTGGCACTTTGTTTGAGAAGGCAGTCAATCCAATCCCACCTCTCAGTGGTTGCCAACTTGCAGCTGTTTTGCAGTCTGTAACCTAATCTGCATAAAGAAAAATCTGTGGCCTCTGTTTATTGAGTTTTCAGTGGTTTACATGTGACAAATGTACATATTTTACAATATTTGGTATGAACACGGACCTTTTTTCCGTAGTATGAACACTCTTGGAGAGCCTAAGAAGAGGAGGTTTTATTCCTGCTTTTTCCTCCAGAGAACACATCTCTATGTTTTTCAGATTTTTTCTTGGAAAGAAATTGAAAAAGGAGGGACTGTAACTGCTATAAATGCCTGCTTCACCTTACAGACTAGCCTGAAACAACAGCTGGCAGTTGTGCTGACAAAAGCAACCCTGTCTCAGGAAAGAGTTCTCTTCAGAAAAGACTGAGATCTCAAAATTCAATTTTCAAATAATTTTAAAAGCTCACAAAGAGCAGAAAACACCAGCCTTTGTGGTGCAGAAGAGCAGGGTCTCAGAGCAGAGGTGACTAGACTGCGGGACATATTGATTTTGATGTCTGTGAATTCTCCAGGCCCCAAAGATCCACTCAGTTTAGGCATGAGTTGCTTCACGCCAGACGCAAGCTGGTATATCAGAGGACACCAGCTGCTTCACTGTCCATCACCAGTTGTGATGTCATGTTGTGAAAATACCTTTACAGCGTGCCAAGCTGAGCACATTAAACAGAGCACATTAAACAATTCGTGGTGGTGCAAGGGCTGCTCACGTTTTTTGAAGGAGACCTGTCTTTGGGAAGCAGGGCAAAGAGAACTTGGTAAAGCAGCTGCCATCTTGGAGCAGCAACTGGGACAATACACCTCCTCATTTTAAAGATGGAGCCAACTCCACTTGTGAGCAGCAGCCTCTGAGCGGTGGTCTGGGACAGCAGTGGGGTTGGCTGAGGGCAGCAGCAGGGTCCTGCCACCCCTTAAAGACCACAAATCCCTGGGAGAAGAGATTTACTGCTCTTTCGTGACTCACTTGTCAATCAAATTCTTTGCTAGAAATAATGCAGAACTGTTTCAACTGAATTATTTGATTTGAAGTTCCTATAACTTGAAGGTGGCTTTTTTATTTCCCCTGTTCCACATAAAATTTTCTCAATGTCAGCTCTATTATGCAATTTTGAAAAATAAGCAGGGCTCAAAATGAGTTATTTCTTATGGGAAAATGGTCTGTTGGGAACCCATTACACATTCCATTTACTAATCAGAATCTTCTGATAATTTTTACTGTGCATTGCAAATGCAGGCAGCCCGCATTACATCTGCAGTGCTCAGATAGACTGGAACTGCTCCAAACTGCTCCTCAAAAATTTATTTTTAAAATTTTCCATGAATTTACTGTTCCTTCATCCTGGTCACAAACGCATATTTATGCAATGGACTAACTACATCCATGCAATAGTTTAGTAGAGTTACATGTACCATAGCGTTAAAAAATCGACTGTCTCTCAAAGAACGTAGAAACTGTTGCCTAAAGAAATAAATGCTTCAACCTGAGGAAGCTGAAAGACTGAAAACGTCAGCAAGGAAGATAAATGGCCTCAGCTTACAGTAAAAAAAAGCAACAGAAAAACTAAAATTTTAGTGATACGCTTCATGAAACAGTTTCATATGGCTGGTCATAAATAAAGTGGAGACCCAGGTTGTTGTCAGAAAAATTTCAAGGATGAGCCAAACAGCTGCACTGGCTTCTGGTTTCACCACTCAA
Source organism: Callaeas wilsoni (assembly GCA_013398955.1). Lineage (NCBI taxonomy): Eukaryota > Metazoa > Chordata > Aves > Passeriformes > Callaeidae > Callaeas > Callaeas wilsoni. The sequence continues at coordinate 72,881 of VWPU01011010.1, forward strand.
CATCAGGCTAATAAGGTCCAGGAGAAAGGATGTTCAGCTCCTGAGTAGCTGATGTGGAAACATGGGGCTGGGAAAGAAAGAGCAGTGATGAAATACAGGGCAAACATGGAGGCGAGAAGCATTGCTCTACAGAAGTATAACTTCCTACACCATGGTGGGAAGGGACACATGAGCCAGTGATTTCCTGAGTGTGTCATTTCTCCCCACACCTACTAAATCACTGTAGAAATGCTGCTTATTTGCAGCAGCAAAAATGTGGTGGCGTGCAGGGCAGGACTGAAAAAGTTGCAACTTGTTTTCAGCAGAAACTCTGAGGGTGCCTGGATTTAGCATCTTGTTCAACGAGGCGGTAACTCCTTTCCAAAACCTTTAAAGGATGCAGCTCCTGCCTCCACTGTTGCAGTGCCTCCCCCAAAGGGGGCGGTTTCTGAAGCGAACTGACTGAGAAAAATTTCCTGGACTCCTGGACCTTTCCTATCGCTCTCATCTCTGCTGTGTTTCACTGCTGAGAGTACAAAGACCTCCAGTATTCTTATCTTGGCATTCCCCACTTAGAGGAATGAGAGAAGCATTACAAATGAGTCTGTAGGGATGTATCGTGAAAGCAGTAATAAAAACTAAAAAGCCGGCACTGGTGGCCGTGGCCAGTCAGATCCTTTGGGAGCCCTGGGCAGTGAAACTGTTCCACATCCCTGCTCTGAAATGCCTGGCATTTAAACCTGGTGACAAGCTCTGTTCCTGCAGACTGTTCATGAGGAAGATGTTATGGTCAGACTGTCACAGTTAATGTTATTTTCAGGTCACACTTCTGTTCCCGCTTCTACTCTCCTGCAGTCCAGGTGCTAAAGCAGCCGTCTCTCCCCTTGCTGTTCCCCCCATACCAGACAGAACATGATCAGGATACACTAACATCAAGGTTGCTCTGAAAATTCATTCTCTCTTTCCTGCTTTCTCATTTAATGGTTTTAAAGACAGCAAGTCTATCTATATTTTTGGGCCCTAACAACTTACTTGTAGCTGTTGGGAAAGACGTGCAATAGTCAGCATCAGTCAGGAGAATCGTCTCTGTGTTTTATTTTTAATATTTTTCTGTAGCGGTTCATCTTCATAATTCAGCTATTCATAACCTACTAACAACCTCATATTATTATCTACATGACCTGCTCTCATCTGGCCCAGTAAAAAAAGGTGCTGTGTGTCAATAGCTGCCAGGGGTTCATACTGAACTACTTCTCTAACTTAATTAAAAAAAAAAAAAAGAAACCACCACTATTCACAAACACATTAAGGCAATGGATTAGATTTAGTGTGTATTAATATAAACCTATAAGTTATTCTTAAAAATAGTGTATTAAAACATAATTAATTGCCTAAGCCTGGCTGCTGGCATGGCTTTGTAGAGCTAATCCCTCCTTCCAGTGCATTCAGTGCTCCCCAAAGCAGGCATGTTGTGCTGCATCATGGAAGGGGCTGATGCAGCTGCTGGACTTCATTGCTCCTGAAATCACATGAGCTCTGCCCTTCAGTAAGCCCATCAGACCACTGACTTTTGCCCAGTATCTACTGAATGAGTACTCTGCCAAGATTTCAACCATGGGAAATGCCATTTTTTGCTCAGTAAAACATGGTCAGGAAACCCCTTTCCATAACTTTTCAACACATTCCACAATTTCGTGGCATTGTGCATCTGTTCACTCAGCAGCCCCCTGAACACAGCGTGACCCTGAGCATCAGCTCTGTGTGGAACTAGTGTGGGAACGAGCCCACGAGAAAAACCTTTAATTCCATACCACAGCTGCCTTTGGTTATCAAACCATCCATGTCTCTGGGCTAGGACAACACATGTATGTCCTGCACATGGTGGGGGAATTGCCAGAACAGGGCCCTGAAGAGCTCTGCTTGCTTGCTCTTCTGTAGCAGAGCTGGAAATAGAACAAAGACAGAAGTGAACACTTTTCCATGGTGACCTCCAAGGAGCAGGGTCCATCTCAAAAACTTCAGAAATGATCTCTCAAATAAATAGTCACCCATAAATATTTTTGATATCACAGCTGACTACATAAATGTGGTTTGGAGTATGGTAAATTTGTTTTCAAATAGCACTGATGATACACTGCTCCTGTAAGACCTCATTGGTGGTTAGAGATGAGCAGCAGGGGCACCCCTGAGGCTTAATATGAATATTCATGATGGCTCATTAGTTTGCATGTTTTTCATAATCTGTTCATTAGCTGTTCAGTAAAAATTCAGAAAACAAATGTGTGCTACTTATGTGTAGGGACACACCCTGTGCTGGGCAGATAGGTCCTGACCTTCTCCTCACACCAGTACTAGTGGTCTGTGCTTCACCACACCTCTTCTTTGCCTCATCTCTGCAAGGTTTCACTCCTCCCAGGGCTCCTACCTGCAGTGTCTGGAGGGATTTCCGCCTTGTACTTTTTGAGATGACAGAATAATAGGTGAGAAAGTGGTAGAAAACTAGTTCATGATATTCACAATACAGAGAAAGAAATCCCATCCTCAAACAGGCCAAAATACTAAGTTCTTACAGTGGATGTATTGCTGCCTGTCCCACTAAAATTAGTAGTAAAATTCCCATTGACTTCAATGGGGCCAGAGTTTGGGTATTCATTTTTCCATGGTCTTCCCAGAGGAAGCATCCAGATAAGTTTTAAGATTTCCTGGGGGGAAAACCCAGAATCGTGGAATGATTTGGGTTAGAAGAGACCTTTAAAGGCCATCTAGTCCAATCTCTCTGCAATGAGCAAGGACACCTTCAACTAGACCAGGTTGCTCACAGCCCAATCCAACCTGACCTTGAATGTCTCCAGGGATGGGGCATCCACCACCTCTCTGGGCAACCTGTTCCAGTGTTTTACCACACTCATAGCAAAAATTTCTTCCAAGTATCCAGTCTGACTCTACCTTCTTTCAGCTTAAAGCCATTATACCTTGTCCTGTTGCTACAGGCCCTATGATATATTTTTGCCCTTATATATCTACACACACAAACGCACTTTTTTAGCTTCGTTGGCTCTGTTTGACTGTACAGCATCTTGGAGGAAAAAACCCACCAAACCTGCAATTTCATTTGGAAAAAACAGCAAAAAAATTGTTTTACACTATGGCTCCATGCCTGTTCTCTACCTCCTCAATTCAATACCAGAGAATACACATACTGATAAAAAGCTCCTATTTTCACTCAGTCTGTAGGAGAGGAGGAGGAAGAATGTGCTAGAAACAAAACCAGGGGAAACTGAAAGCACTTTAACAACTCTTTGTTCAGAGTCACTAAACACAAAACGATCACGGAATCTGTTAGGTTGGTAAAGACCTTTAAGATCACCAAGAGTAACCATCAACTCAACGCTGCCAAGTTCACCACATGTGAACAAAAAAACCACGTCCCTGAGTGCCACATATACACGTCTTTTAAATACCTCCAGGGATGGTGACTCTACCATCCAGTGCTTTTTCTCCTTATCCTGTCACTTATTATTTAGAAGATACTGACTCCCACCTGGCTACAACCTCCTTTCAGGTGGTCCTAGAGAGCAATAAGGTCTCCCCCTGAGCCTCCTTTTCTCCAGGCTAAACAACCCCAGCTCCCTCAGCTGGTCCTCATAGGACTTGTGCTCCAGACCCTTCAGCAGCTCCATTGCCCTTCTCTAGAAATGCTTCAGCACCTCAATGCCTGTCTTGTAGAGAGTACACCAGGTGGGCACAAAGCCGTAAGTTTGCAGAAAGCATTTTCAGACTGGATGATTGAGTTTTGTGCCAGTTTTGTGTAAGCTGATATGCTCTGAGGTATGCAAAACACAAATGAAGAAAATCAAGCCTTTGCCAAAACCTAATACTGTAATTTTCATGTAGACACATTAACCTGTACTTCCCAGTCCAGTTTGCAGGATGTTAATAAATAAGACTATGTTAGTTTTCTATTTCCCCCTCCAATCAATTTAAAATAAAGAACAAAACCCCCATCACCCAAAATTTTAGTAAAATAAAGTTCACATTCAGCTAAGCACCCTTTTATCCTGTTAGTTAAGTCACTCCAAATCACCGTTGGTACATTTCTAAGTGCTGTGTCCTGAGAGTAGCAAAGCTTTTACAGTTCGGAATGGCAAGACAGACCTCATAAAAGATTAATATACTTGAAAAGCAGGTCATTTATTAAAAGATCTTTTAAAAGCTTCCTTTCTTAAAAAGCAAAACTATCTGCCCACCTCCGCATCTCATCTGAAAGCATTTGCATACACAGCTGTTCTCCAAATTTCAATCCTGTTCCTTTTTTCATCTTCATGCTTTAAGACACGAATAGCAGGTATTTAGTGAAACCGTAGCACGCTTCAGCAAGTGCCTTCTGCTTCCACGCACTGATTTATCCTGTCTCCTAGACACCCAGATACCCTTTTCTCATACACAGGATTGAAGTCCCAGACCTTCAGCCCCAGGGCTGCATGAGATGGCAGTTTGGGGATTTCAGCTTCTAAACCTTTTCTTACCACAGCTGAAAGTTTTTCTCAATAGCCAGGGTGAGGAGAGGCTTTATCCCTCCTGGATCTTCCACTGTCCTTTTGTTTTACAAGTCCTTTTAGGCAGTGCTCTCTGAAGGGCTGCCTGGGAAATGCACATGTAGCACCAAGTGGTCTCGATGTCAAAGGTGTAAGACACACAGGTACCCTGTTACCAAACAGCAGAAGACAAAACAATAAATATTTCTTGGACAGTGGGCCCATAGCATTCTGTTCACTGGAAATTGTACCACCTTTGCACACTGCAGTCCTCAAGCCAGCATTTTATTTGGAGACAAAGAAATAGCAGGAGTATGCATTGAGTGAGATATGACAGAGAAAAAATATAGACAATTTAGAACCAAGAAGTTGGTATTTCTGAGATATGTTTGACATCCTATTCTTCACAAGTGTTTTCAATCACTACATCTTCCTGAAGAAGCACCTCTCGCTGTTTCATCTTGCCTGCAAATAACACGACACCCCAGAAAATTAAAAATAATCCATTAAAAAGATTACTATCTTTCCAGGACGTGGCAGCTCAACTGTAGCCACAGAGTTACTCTCTTGGGAGCAGGCTGTCATGAATACAGTGGTTATAAAAGACAGAACAAGTTGTGGGAAAGTTGCTTTGGAAGGAGGTTAAGCGAGGAGAATACGATGACCTTGGTTGTAAGTTTCAAAGAAGAGATGATGTAAAAGTCAGACACCACAAGGGAAGGAATACACAAAAAAGAAAAAGGAAGCTGGGAAAACTCAGAAAGGGCGAGACACCAAGAAGGTGGAGACACTTGCTGTGCCAAAAGCGAGAAACAATAATAGCACAGATACTAGCACTCTCTTACTCTTGTCATAAGATCATCATGAAAATTACTTTAAGTTTAGAATGACATTCAAGAGACTACTTTCTTGTTCTATAAATGATTGTTTTTCATGAAAGTTTTTTTTTTTAAAAATCACTGCTTATTAGTAATCAGTTTTGATGGGCAGCCACAACCAAGTTCCTAAGTGATCAGATGTAGAATATGCTTGAAGGCTGTCCATACCTACCAGGGCAAGAGAGATGGTGTAGTGTAGGTTTCTCTGCTTTAGACTGCACTGCAGCCCAAGGGACATCAACTGAGTATTTAGCAGTAATGTAGTAACTGTAACAAATGGTAGGACTCAGCCATTGATCACCATTTGGGCTTTCAGGGAGAAAAATAAAAGGCATTTATGGGTTAATACTTCTGACTGAAATGTGCTTATTTAGAGGTTCACTTAACAGATGCCATCATCAGGAGATAAAAGTCCTTACACTAAACAGACAATTTTAATGGCCTTTCCCATTAAGCTATGGATGACATATTTCAAAGGGCAGATTATTGGAGTCTTTCTGCTGACAGCAAGGAATGTCAAATGAATTCAGAATATCAGTGAATGTTTAAGCCTTGGTAACAAGGATTTTAATATAGAGCTATCTTATAATTCAGGACAAAACACCTTGACCAATTTATTCTCCTGTATAGCCCATTTATATCTGCATTTATATTCATTGCAAAAATAGGCAATGGACCCTCACTGTTCACAGGAACAAAACTCTGGATGCTCTTATATTCTAAGCCTAATGTGTTCAGTTACTGGTGTGACAGCATGAATTACAAAGAACAAGAGTTTTACAGCCTTGGAAAAATGGAACCTCCCAAATTTGTTAGACTTCTCTGCTTAATAAAATGTTTCTTATAAACAAATGAGCTCTGAATATAATCTACTAAACATTATCACCCCATAATCAATAGGTATCAGGAAGACTGTTTTTAATGGTTAGTTCCCTTCCCGTTCTCCTGCAGACTGCAATTTTTCAGCTCTATAATGCAGAGCTCCATTAAGCACTTTGTTTTTGATTGAATGACTAGAATCAAGTGCGTATGGCCTCCACGGATGGATAAACTGCTGGAAAAAGAGATAAGTCAGCAATACTGATTGGCTCTGTTGTCTGAACGTGCCTTTTGATTTTTGAATTACTGCCAAAAGCATCATCATTCTGTGTTTACCCTTCAAAAGCCCTCGGTCACTCGGTGCATACACTCACAGCACAGAACTCTCCCCTGCAGAAACAGTATTCATAAAAAAAAGGACCATTTCAGTACTTGTACTTGTTGAATGTAAATTGTGGCACAGATCCTCTATCTCATCTTTTACGACATTGTTACTGTATGATATGAAGTGATTAAAAGACCAGTTTTACTTTGAAGCCCAACTCTTTCACTCAAATGAATGGTTTGCCTCTGTGCAAAGCTGTAGGTAGCTTGCAAAGTGTACTTGGTCACACTGTTTTCCTCTTCCCTTCCCTCTCTGGCAAGTCAAAGTAACAGAACCACCATAAATCTCTGTGGTGGTTTCTTTTGTCTGTGTGTATGTGCGTGTGTGTATGAGTTCATACCAAGCACAGAAGACACACTGCATTTTTCTTCACTGCTGCGGCCAGCACTGTCAGCGCCGGGCTCAGTACCGGCTTTCAGAGGACACCACGGGCCTGCATTTCCCTCCAGAGCTGCAACAAGAGCTGTTGCTTAGCTGTGAACACCTGCTGTGCACTTTGTACCTGGGTACGTGCCTGCTGGACACAGCAGGAGCATGACCAGAACAGGTCCCTGACGAAGCATCTGAGCTGGTTACAACTCTTTGTGAATTCAACATTCAGCACTCAGGAATCTCCTAAGGCAGAGACAAGTAATGCCCTCTTGACACGACAGGATTACCTGTCTGCAAAGGCGCATCATATATCATATTGAATGGTTATTCCTATTTGAATTCAAAAACAACCAGACACCAATGATTTGGGTTTTATGCAAATGTAGAGGTAATAACAAGACCATAAATAAATACTATCTGCATAAATGGCAATAAAGTGACAAATGAAGACAACTGTTACCTGCTTGTTCAAAGCCTTGTGGACATTTTGCAATCCCATGATTTCTATTACTGCAATCTCACCAGAGCTGCAAGTTCAGCTGACTGTGAAGGTCTAGGTCCTGTAAAATCTTATTCATATGCTCACTGTAGGAAGCAGGGACAGTGAAGGCAGAGCCTGTGCTGTTCCAAAGGTGCTGCCTAAGGTCTTGGGTGAGGAAATGCCCTCTTACAGATAGCTCACAACCCCTTGCATGATTAAAAGGAAATCAATTTGATTTCTCAAGAGCCTATAGCTTCTCAACAAACCTTGGGAAGTAAGTTCAGAAAACTAGCATATGCTCTAATCCATTTTCTAGTTATAAAGGCTTCTTTATTACTGTTTTTGGCTGACAACACTTGAGATAGCATGTTTATCACCATTCTTAAAACACTTGAGAGAGAACAATGTGAGTGCATTTTTTATTTCGGTTTTAACTTCTTTATTTCATTGCTGTACAGCTGCATTACACTTGGCTTTAATCCCTCAAGCATTATTTTCCTTGGCAAAATAGTCAGTGAACTGAGTAGGACTTACTATTGGAAAAATATGCTTGAAAAACCAGTGTGATGTCAATGCCAACTGAAACCCATGGAGCTTAAAATGTCACAAATGTGCCTGTAGCTGAAATACAGAGCTCCTCATTTTTTTTTGTCTGAGCTAGGAATGTTGTAAGTCTTAGGTTGTGAAGTCAACTGTGAAAATCATAGAGTAGCCTCCTGAAGCTGAATGTGTGCTGAAACTGAATGTGTGCTTCCCCCCCTCCATGAACAAACATTTAGAAAACAATTATATAAAGCTGGATGTAGGATAATTCCATAGGAAACAAATGACTGCATGGCTCTGCTTCCAGTCTTGCCTGCATTAACTGTAGCTATCTGTAAGAAGTTGGGCTACAGGCTTCTCAGAGAAAAGATAGAACCCGACTTTGTAAAACATCTTTAATATTCAAATATATAAATAAGCACTACTGAAGAATAATTCAGAAGACTGCGGTGATTCATTACGAACAGATGCTATAAACGGGAACAGTAACATTGCTAGGTAAGGAAGAAGCAAGCTATTTTAGGAGTCTTGAAAATCTCTTCTAGTTCTTCAGACAGATCATGCTGCTATAGTTATTTTATAAAAAATTATATTCCGAAAAGCACTTTAGTAAAAGAAACCTTTTACTGGAACTATTATTTAACCAAGACCTTCTACAGCACTAAAACACACTGCAATTGAGTTCCTGATACAGTTTTAAGAATGGGAGGGGTGAAAATAAGAACCAAAAAACCCTACCATACCTGCACCAGGAGCTATTTATTAGCATAACACTCTTCCTTTTAAAGATTTTGTAACAACTGAAGTATATACAAAGTCTTACAGCATTTACACAATAAAAAAGTTTCCTATTAGCTGATGTAGTATAAGGTAGTGCTGCAATTTACTTCAAAGCATGTATACAATAATAATGAAGCAGACCACTGTACTTTCAACTTCTCCACTACCACACCACCACTGTCAGTTGAAATGACAGTTAATTAAACCACTGGGAAGACAGATTGTTGAAAGATTTGTAACAAGTTGATTCGCAGCACTAACCATCTTAAGGAGGAAAAAATAAAAAGAAAAGAAAAGCTACATACTGTCATGTTTCTACACTTTCCTAGAGCTGGAACAAACTTTCACAGCCTTAGATATAACATATGCAAGACAACATAATCACATTTTTTCAGATATAGTTCAGCTACTGAGTGTATTTACTTCTGAATAGGAAGCGTTATATTGATATGGCTGTGTGTTTCCATTTTTGTTCATTAACTGCTCAAATAGGTCTACAAAAAAAATTAAGACAGCATGGAGTCTGTAGTCATGATGTGTTTTGACTAATAAAGGCATTCAATATCAGCTATAGGATCTAATTATTCCTGTCAAAAGTTTAAGACCAGGAATCTTTGAGTAAAAATCAAACCCCCAAAATTCTGCACCTGCACCATTTTCATCTGTTGACTCCAACCTTCTTTAAGGTTTTCCAGTTGGGATAATACAAAATCATTAAAATGCTTACACCAACTCAAACGCAAGACTCATTTAGTTTATGAGAGGTCAAGCAGATTCACTAGACTACTTCTGCTGTAAAACAGGGAGCTTACTTAGGAAAAAGAAACTTTTACTGAACAGTGCCTTACTACAAGTAGGGATATATAGTTTAACAACGATACATAATTTAAGAACATAGCATTCTTTGCCTTTTAGAAACAGCTTTTGTGCGCCAATAATGCACTTTCTACAAGAGATAAGGCTGCTTTGCCTATCGTCGTATGCCTAAACCTCTTATTTTGGCCAATTCCACTTTTCTTCCCCCCAAAGGGATTCTGTTTCAACTTAGAAACGAGTAACGTCAGTTGACAATATCTGTATTAAGACAAAAAGTGACATATATAAAATCCACAAGGAACCACATAAATACCAAAGAAGTCATATAACCTTTCCATGTAAACACTTTGATTATACTGAAGCCCTAATCAGATTCTTGTCTTAAACTTTTGGCAGATAATGTGTATGCTCAGCCAGGCTTTGTAGTTAGTTATTGTTCAAGTGGAAGCCAGGTCAGCTCACATGTTGACAGGCATGCAACTTGGAAACATTGCACAACAAGCAACACAAAGAGATTTGAGAAGGGTACAAGACTTCAAGTAGACTTCACAACCCTTCACAAACTGAATATTCACAGACAAAGATACAGTCCTTGCTTTTTTCTACGGTGGATTTCTCTCTCACACATGGGACACTTTCTGTGACTCTCTAGCTTGCTTGATGCTATATAACCACTTGATGATTCTGGCATTCCTTTCAATGGCAGAAATGCCGTATGGCACACGGTCATTGGCACTGTCATCATTTCTAAGGTCACTGTTGCTGTCCTGAGACTGTTCACAGTCTGAGCTAATCATGCTTGCACTGCGAAAGTTGAGGGATATAATATCAGAGTTAGCCCTTGCAAAGTTTTCCATCCCGAGGTTTTCAAGCTCTTCAGGATCCAGTCCGCAGTAGTTAAAGAATCGTTCAACATCTGCATCAACACGAAAGTATCTGTCGCTTAAGTCTGATTTTGATCGCTGTAGGGAGGGTCTTCTACTAACTCCGCATCCAGACTCGACTGCCTCAATCTCTGGGGATTTCAGGGTGGCAAGGGCAGCGATTTTGGGCTTTGGAGGCAGAGGTGGGGCTGAACTACTGCAGGGTATTGCTTTTAAGGGCTTTGCACTAGTTACTTTCCTAATGTCTGAAGAGCTGTGAGAGACATGCAAGAAAGTCTCTGCTGACTGGTCTAGGAGCCTTCTGCTGACATTGGAGCTGCTCTCCTGTGGGCTGCTCCGGCCCTGCGTGGGGTAAACCTTCAAGGATTCAGCAAACGAGTGCCGGTTCAGCTCTGTTGAATCGGCCCTGTGGGGTGGCCAGTTTCGGGGACCATGCTTATGCCCTGAACCTGAGCTGGAGCCTTCAGAGCTGTTGATGATGTTCTTCAAAATCTCGAGTTTCAGATTTTCTCTCTGGACTCCACTCTCAGTCTTTGCATTGTTGCTGAAGACTTTCAGGGTGGGGCTCCCCAGCGCTCGCTTGGCCGCAGGACAGACCGGCGGCTTTGCCAGCACCGCCGGCTTCACAGGCTCCTGCTTGGCATTGATGACCTCCTGGCTCTTGACGTATTTCGCCTTGTCGGCTTCAAGCCTCTCCACTGCACTCAGTCTTTTTGGATTAGGCTCCGCCTGCCTGCGAAAATAGTCAGGTCCTTTGTTCAGGATGCGGAGAGGAACGGCAGATGTGAAAGTCACGGCAGGGCTGACCGGCTTCACCATGCTACCTGTCGGTAATGTTTCTGTAGGCATGTTTGGTGGTCTTTCCCCCGCAGCCGTTTTGGATTCTTCTCTGGGATCTCCTAAATGCACGGTGCAGAAACATGTACATTAAGCACAATGAATAGCCGATGAATCCTGGGATCTGAGCGTTAGCAGCAGTGCCTCATCTCACAGCTCATTAAATAACACTGCGTTTCTCTTTTAAAGGCAGCCTTTGTAGGGCAAGGGCACCCGACACAAGTCCGTGTTAGTCTGCTCCGCTGACTCCTTTCTTCTTGCTGAAAGATGTGAGAGTCTCGCCGTCCCCTTTGCGCTCCGCGACCGGCAGCGATCTGAAACCAGAATAACCAACCACACGTTAGCGGGAGCGCCTGACATCAGAGCGGTAGCAACAGCCGCCTCCCGGCCCTCCTCTCCCACCGCCGCCTGGGCTGCTGCCGCTGGCGGCACAGGGAGGCAGCGCCCAGGGTGCCCGTGCCCCGCTCCTGCCCAGCACCCCTCTGCCTCTTACAAGACATGGATTGCTTGATATTTACACTCTGAGCTTGGATTCAACAAAATTACATTGGGGGGGGGGCGGGGAAATTAAGCTCCACCACCATACAGACATACATTTCTAGAGGGAGAAAGGGAAGCAGAATGAGAGAGAATTCAGAGACTCAGACCCACCCATCTGCCAGTAAAAGAGAACTTCATATTAACGTATTTGGCTTTGTTAAGTTGGTTCGTTAACATATTTTATCTCTAAACCCCAAACATTTTTCTCTTCATAGGCAACATCCTGAATAAATCTAAGCAATCAAGTGCATTTTCCTTATTCATTAAATTGTCCAGATAACAATCTGGTCTAAAAAGCATTGAGCAAACAGAGACATGTAGGGTTTTAAGTGCAATGCAAATTTCTCATTACTAATCTAATACGGAATCAACAAATAAACACAGGAGATTTCACTAAATCCACCAATTCCAGTTCCAAGTCTGTTTGAACATTAGTACCCACAGCACCAGTGCTCCAGCAATAAAAGAAGGCTTTCCAAGCTCTCATGATCACCTTATACACTTAACAACAAAAAATGGTTTTGTTTTTTTAGGTAAGATTTTGGGAACATGCAAAAACATCCTGACTGGGTCTGAAAAAAAAGAACTTGTCCTCAGTATGTAGATATATTCCTTCAGGTTTTCTATCAAGCAGTAAGTACAAATGAAATTTATCTTCATCTAAATTATTTTAAGGTTCTATCACTGGGATTGTCACAACAGTCTAAAATCCAACACCATGGATGATATTACAAGTGCTGAAATAATTTTTCCTACATGAGGCACTGAAGGGCACTTATCACGGAACCTACTTTTTAAGCAGCGATTTCGCTAATGGGTCTCATTTGTTTTATTACTGCCCCATTAATCTGTGCTGCCCTCTTTAATATCGCATTTCTATTATCACTGTGATCTTTAGAGAGAAATAAAAGCAGCTGCTACTTCTTCACTCTATCCTAAAGAACATAGAGCAATATCCTTCCCTGGGATGACTTTCTTTCATGTTACTGTCATCCTGTGTGTGCTCATCCATCAATATCCAACTTACTAATACAGAGTTTACGTTGTTTTGGCAAAAAAAAACTAAAAAAAAACCCCCAACACAAAACAAAACAAAAAACCCCCCACAAAAAAAGAAATTCCAGCTGAAGTTACGCTAACAGTAAAAAGAAAACAACCTCAACTACTGATGCCCAGAAATATGTGATATATACATTGAATGTTCTCTACATATTATCCAAGGTCAAAGCAAGCAAATAAAATATACAAATGCTATAATGAGATTATAGGAAAAAGCTGAGCTTTCTCCTGAAGGCTCACTGTCACAAGCATTCTTCAAATACAAACTAACATATTTAGGTGGGTGATAAACCAGACACACATTCACTGCAATTGAAAGGGTAGTGAAATGTTAATTAAGCTTCTCTTTCAATGTTGTTTTATAAATCCTAGTGCTATCTCCTCAGCAGTTTGACTTCCTGAATTTAAACTAAGTCACTCTGAAAGAGAAAAAGCTTTCCTCATTTGAATCAACATATTTATTGGTACTGTTTTGAAATTAAGTATGAAACTTCCAAATGCGCAGAAGGCAATTCCAACATGCATCTGCACACACACTTCTCTTCCATACACATAAATCAAATCTTTCCACATTGCCAGCTCAGAGCTGGATGGCTAACTGCTTATATAAATACCCCATTGATGTGTATATTTAATACTTGCGTGCAGAAATCAAATCTATGAGAGAACAGGGGTTTTGTCAAGAGGAAGAAAACCCCACAAACAACCCAGTTCTCTGTACCAAACACTGTCACCCAACTGAGTTAATACTACTCGAGTAAGCAAGACGACTTTCCTCCTTGACCACTGTCATTAAAGGTGACCATGGTCCTGCCCCGGAGGACAGCTGCCAACTCCGTTCTCCTCCCAGTGAGCGGCTCTGCGCACCAGTACCGATCAGAGCTGCGGGAACCGAGGCCTCCGGCTTGAGGCTGCTTTTGGAAGCCTCTTCCCAGCATGTAACAACTTCCTCACTTCGGATAGCCCTCATCAATGTCAGCAAGCATTGCCTAGTAGCCTGAGCATCCACACTGGCTTCAACACCACGCTTTAAAGGAAAAAAAAAAGAAGAAAAATAAATAAAATAATGCATGCATGTTTATCTGAGAGAACAAGTGTGCTTGTTTGCAAGCACGTATGGAGCCAAGTGCCCTGGAGTCAATGGAAACATGCTGCAACTGGCAATGTGCTTCAGGCATGTCTAGAAAGAAAAGCAAGGACCTGGTGAGGAGCCAGGACAGAAATGTCCACCTGAGCCAGCACAGGGAGCCTGGGGAGTAACAGCCAAGTAGTTACGTGGCCAGCCATGGAGGCTTTGTACCTGTGGGGCTGCTGGTATAAATTAAGGAATATGCAGCTATGAAAAGGGATCAACTTTTTGTGTATCGTTTAAATTGCTCCATTTCACTTAAGTGGTGCATTTGATTATCATCAGAAAGCTTATTCAGTATTCTCATCTCAGAGAGATAAAAATTACTAACCAGATACAGTTAAAAAAGAAAGTGCGATGAAAGAGAGGTGGATGAATGTAAAATCAAATTAAACTTCTGCCTGTGCTGGTGATTGCTGCAGCCTGATCCTGCTGCTAGCTGGGAAAGTGAGTTCAATTCCTAACAGCCTCTCTTCTGTCCATGGGCACCTGAAACACCACAGCAACAGTACAGAGCCTTGCCACTTATTAATTTTATTGTTAATGATAGAGGGTGAGAGCAGCAGTACAGTGTAGTCTCAGGAAGACTTAGATTCCAGTTGTGAAAATCATCATTGCAGCAACCAGGGTATAGAAATTACTTTTTTCTGGCTTAAACTCCAAAGAAACTCGCTGCTTAGGCATCTGAATTCCCTGTTGGGTACATCTCTGGTCCCAGTAATGCCCTGCATAAATTCAACGGCAAAGAGGTTTTCTAGACCCACTCCCAGAAAATGTGTGAAATATACCTAGAGACGCAAGAAATGTTCCTTTCTCTCTGTTTACACCCAGATGTCTGCTCTATAGGTGTAATCCTTCTATGGACTGAACTGTGTTTTTCAGGATTCACTCTGGATTTCCTTTATTGCTCTTCCTTACAATACTACTACACTTCAGAAATTATTTCAAGAAAAACAAAGACAAAAAACTTATGCATGCATTCAAACATAGTTCTATTTAACACTACACCTACATTAATAAAACCTTTTTGAAAGGTTTTACTGAGCACCTCTAATACTCTGTGACTATTGTAGACCTGCTGAGTAGAATACAAAATGCACAAAGTTTTGGGTTTTTAAAGCTGCATTTTCAGCCAGACACTTCAATTCAGGATTCCTTTGTGGCAGAGGCAGAGATTCAAAGCACTTAATTTATTCCAGGCATCACACTCTAATCACTCTTGAGTCCATAATATGTTTGTCAGATACTCATATTTAAATAACCAATGCATTATCTGCATGATTTAGGGGAACACAACACAGCCTAGAGCAGCAATAGCTATACAACTAACATTAACTACAAATAAATCTCCTATAAAATATTCTTTACTTAATTTAAAGCCAAGACAGTAGGAGGAGATAAACTATGCAGAAACTTTGGAATACCAGGTCCATATATTCTAAATATATAGTTTCTTGAAATGTATGAGAAATTTATGAACAGACCCTATTGTGGCAAGCATTTATTTCTAGCACTATTATAAATACAGTAGTATTGTACAATAATAGAGTTCATTTATTTCCTTCATACCTAAAACTGCATTCTAAACACAGACTGAATGATGTCAACTGACACTAAAGAACATGCTTCACTCCTCAGTTCTGTGGTGCCCTGCAGCTCCTACGCATTGGCCACGTTTCAGCCAGTCTTTGTCTAAAAGTAGCCACAGAAGGGCATTACATATGATGCCTTATCCAGCTACCTAAAAACAGAGGCCAGACAAAATTAAGGGAATAGAATAAAAAGTGGTTGTATTTATTGAAGGGCCTTCAGGTACATTTCAGGCAGACAAAACCCATCCAGGGGCTACATTCAAAAAATGGGCGACGGGTCATGGGTTTCCATACTTTTATAAGTTTGGTCCACTTGCATATTGGAGGTTAATCTTACAATTACAGCTTCAGGTAATGAAGTCATTTACCCCAAGTTTGCGCCCTTCCAACTCACTTTTGTTTACATTTCCTGGGGCCTGAGACAGTGAGGTGTCCTTGATTCCCAGGCCTAGAGAGGAATTGTTGTGTCTGACCAAAATGGGAAAGCAGTAGCTAACACTCTATATGGAGTTTAGAGTTCTACACTGGAGAATTACAAATATATGGAAAACATAAAAACTAAAATCCTAAGGCATCAATATTTTAGCAGTATTCAAGTTACAAAAAAAGCAGCAAAAAGCCATGTGAAAATGTAGTCCAAATGAGATTAGTGAAATTTCTGTCCTTGACTTTGGTGAGGACATTGCTTCACCTGACAAAGTTACAATGAAGCTCATGCTCTTAATTCATCCCTCTGGGACAGCAGATGAAGGGATTGCACAGAAGGTAGGATGATGTATAGTGGATAAATATAATGAAGGCTGACAGCCTTTACTCTGCTTTCCTTGATATTTAAAGGCCCGTGTCAATTTTATTTTCCAGGTGATAAAATATAACTACCACTACCTCAAGATGCACCATAAACATGACATATATTCCAGTATAAGTAATCAAGAAGTGGCTGGAACAGGACTCAGAGAGATCACGAAACAAAACCTGCACAGGAACACAGGACATGGATGGAAAATGTCAGGTTCCTCTAACACCTGAGTGCACTTCAGAGCTGCAGGTCCCATTAGGAAGATGCTGATTTTTTTAACAGTCACTGCAAAGCCTACAAATGAGAGCTTCACTGAGGATGACTAGCTACAGGTCTATGTGCTAAGTTATACTGATATGTTTGCCTAAAACTGATACAAGTTATTCTGTGGATAATTGTCATTGCAAACCTCACTTATATACGGTACTAAGTTTAAAAATACAGGCAAAGCCTAAGTAAACTTGGCTGGAATTGATAAAAGGTCATCCATATCCAGAATGGCAGCAGTATTTCATTTTTTAAACCAATTTTAGATAAAGATGTGTATGCTGTATAGTCAAGTTCTCACATAATATTAACTGTCAAGATAAAGCATGAGATGAAATAGTCTTTCAGATCTACCATGACTCAAAATACTAATGAAAGTGCCTATTTTCAACTCTGTTCCTCCCTAAAACATGATACAGTGAACAGTAAGAGCAATATCTATCTGTTCAAGTATACATTAAAACCTTCGAACTACAGTGACCTAAAACTAGGAGTGGCAGAATTATGTAGACAAGATAAATTTTCACCAAGTGGGAAAGTAGTAACTTTGGCAAAGGCAGTCACTTTTCACTGCTGATGTACTGCTTCCAACCAAAAAACCCCAACCTACATTAGCATTGTTTGCAACAGCTTGCACAGATGAGCATAATATGGGCTGATATATTTATGCTAATTCTGCTTTGCTCTTACATCAAAGGCTTCTAAGACAGAACTCTCCATCAATACAACAGCGCCGCCACTAAGCACTCTTTCTATTTCCATGTGCAGTGAAAATGATGAGGCTTAAAGCAGGGCGTAGCCACAACCAGAAATGCTAACACTGTCGAGTTGGAATAGCTGCTGCAAAATCCATGGAGGTATAAACATCTGGAAAGCAGGAAAGCGACCTAGCAGCTACATTTACATACTAACCCTGTAATGTACGCTTAGAGCCCACTGGGAGCTGAACAGAGATGCCTCTCTGAAAAAAAAACCCACAACAAAACCTTAGAAAGTATTTTGCTTCTTTTTAGTTCTGAAATCCATCACTATTACATCTCCTACCCAGTAGCAATAATCCACTCTCAGTGATGCTTCTGGGTTAAATACTGCCCTACAGGTACCTCAAAACAATGAAAACTCTGATTTCTTTCAAGAGGCTTCACAAATGCACAAGAAAGCCCAGAAATGAAATTCCCCTTTCTTCCAATGAGACAGTACAAATCAATATAAAATGTCTTATTATTTAGAGCAATACTACAGGCTGTGTTTGTAAAAGCTGTAGTGGAAATCAGTTCTGTTTTCTCTGGACCCCTGTGTTGCTTAGACAGTGTTGCTGTCTTTGCAATAATTTCAGCCACTCATTTAAACAAACAAAAAATCGGAGAAGGGCCTAAAACATAATAAGGAATGTAAGGTTGTACTACATTTGTAGCCTTATTTCAGTGTGCATTTTATGAGAATGATGCCCTAAACACTTCACAAAGTTTTAGGAAACACCCTTACTGCTTGTTCATCAGCCGGTGTCAATGGTCTCAAGTCCAAACCACTTTTATACTTTTAATTCTGCATCTCTCCATAACCAACATGTTTTAAATTTTCAGCCTCCTCCTTACAACAAGGCCACAATTCCCAGTTTATCCTATGGTCTCCAGAGCCTACACAGTTTTCTTAGGATCTTTTATGCACTTTTAGAAATCAACACAATCCCCTTCTTCAATACATTAAAGGATACTTGGCCCTGGTGTTCGGTTACATTTCAGAGGATCATCAAACCCTGATATAGGTCCCTGCTGTACCAAGTCCCATCTGCTTGGTCCCTCTTCTCTGGAAAAATGGGGGCTTTTACTTCTCTCCTACCTCTCTACCTCTTCACACCGCTTCCCCATTTCACCGTCCCATTTTTGCAAGATGCAGTAACTCCTGCTCTGCTCTGATGGAAGGAGCAGTGCTATCTGCACTACAATTTTCCTTTCTTCTCTACTGATAGGAAAAGCTAGCATCTCATCTCCTTGCTCCTGGTAGGTGTCCTTCACAGCCATGCTTGGATTTGGCATCCTAGAAAACCACCTTTTTTTCCTGGTGGTAGCGCTTCCAATGTGTGTGGGGGGGGAAAAAAGCTAATTGGGACTTCACTGCTGCAAAGTGGGGGGAAACAGAGGGAGGCAGAACAACAAAATAATTTCAATTATGAAGCTCAGCAAAATGTTTTAAATGGAATAGTATTTGTTTTAGTTCCCATCTCGAGTCCATGGTAATTCTTAACAAGTCCACTTTCAGAGTGAGACGTATTTTAAGCTACCAAATTCTTTCTAGCAATAGCTTCCATAGAAATCATATGCACTTGTGAAGACGGAAATAAAAATCTATCCACAAAAATGTGGAGATACACCTGCAAAACATCCTCCTTGTAGTATTACCACAGACACATCACCTCACTAGCAGGATTTTCAGACTCCACCACTCAAGTGGTCCCCCCAACAACACTGCCAAGTCTGGTCCTCAACAACAGAAGCACGAGTGTCCTCAGTAAGCAGGCAGCTGGGAAACAGCTCAGTAACTTCTGCAGCATCCCTCACCAAAAAAATTATAGTTATTAACTCACCTACAGAACATACATCTTGATAGCAGTATTTTCAATATGCCAATTCTGAGCCGTTTATCACACTGGGATAAATTAAACATAGTCCTAAATCCTTTAAATGTTTGAAAACTTGTATGAATGTTAAAGCACTCTACTGCAGCATACCAGTGCAGCAACGGGATCAGATTTGGCCTTAATTACACTATGGAGTAAGCCCTAAAACATAAATCACTTTGGCTTAGAAGAGCTTTTTATCTTGGAAATACTAAGAAATCTAGCCAGATTTAAGTGGATGAAGTGCAAGTATAGATTTTCAAATTGAATGTTTGTATTAAACGTGCAGTGTGCCTACCAACATAGCCTTGTAGCCAAAGACTTGAGGACCCATGACTAGAAGATTTCTGTAGGTTCATCTCCTTCATAGCTACTGCTGCAAGGCAACATGAAGCTGAGCCCTCAAAACTCATCAGTGCTGAAACACACACGCACCTAAAATGGCATATTCTGTGGGGAAACAGAGTCTCTGTTCACCATTTAAGTAACAGCAGTACTTATAAAATCTTGGGTAGCTAATATTTGAGCTTGGATCTCACCACAAAGCACATATTCCTCGCCAGTACTTTTTCCCCTCAACTAATAAATTGAGACTCACTTCTGAGCTCTTCTGTCTGCCTACAAGGCCTCAGCTATGTCCTGAACACCAAACCAAGTCAAAACCGGGACACTTTCCCCATCTCCCATATATGACTTCTATGGCTGCCCATCTCCCCTATTTCACTTCTATGAAAGGGAACTGTGAGAAATCTGGAATGATCATGAGCATGTAGGACAAAAGAGATGTTCAGGGAAAGAGGTCTGCGAGCATGCCCTGAACACTCATGCCACCTGGCTCTTATTTCTATTAACAGATATGCAAGCAACTAAGCCTGATGATAATTATCAATTTGTAGGAAAAACAGGGATCTCCTCACCTTAGTCATCCACACTGTCTTATCCAGCAAGTACCTGCCAGCCCTAAAAATGCAGTCAGAGCTGTGGAGGATGACAAAGAAAATACTTCTTCCACTAGATTTGGAGTCCAGACTGGAAGCAGCCCTCCAGGGCAGATACTCCAAGTACCAGGCTATACCTGTATTATACAGATGTCTCAAATGTGGGTGTCAAGAGGATGGTGCCAGGCTCTTTCCAGTGGTACCAAGTGACAAGACAAGGAGCAATTGCCATAAACAAAAATAGAAGTTTCACCTTAACATGAGGAAGAACTTCCTCACACTGAGGGTCACAGAGCACTGGAACAGGCTGCCCTGGGAGGTTGTGGAGTCTCCCTCTCTGGAGACAGTCAAAATCTACCTGGACACCTTCCTGCATCACCTGCTCTAGGTGACCCTGACTTGGCAGGTGGGTTGGATGAGATGATCTCCAGAGATGCCTTCCAACCCTAACAATTTTGTGATTCAGTATGTAGAGTCAGATCCTATCCTCAAAGATAGCACTTCCTTTGAAAAGCTTCCACTAAAAAAAAAAAAAAAAAGAAAGCCAGTTTTTTTTAAAAAAAAAAAAAAAAGAAATGCCAGTTTTCTTTAAATAAAGAAAAGAGCAAAAAAGACCACATAGGGTACTTGACAAGGAAATTGGATTACTAACCCTGCTCCACTGCAATTAAATAATTTCTAGCAAGTAGGACATTTCAGCTGAAATAGGAAGACCAACTCGGTTCTTCCTCAGGAGGTCAGAAACTTGCCCCAGTTTGGGGACTGGGGATTTGATCCAATCTCCCACTCCTCAAAAGAGTTCAGCAATCTCTGATTTTATGTATATAAACACTGCTGCCAGCATGTTCTTGTGGGAAAGCAAAAATTTACCCAACTGTCATAAAAGGCTCAAGGCCTGAAATATCAAGTTGCCATGTTTAGACTTGTACTTATTGATGAAAGTTCTCTAAAATGGTTTACAATGAGAAATACATTAAAGGAACATAGTATCATAGGTATGAGCAGATTTTATGTGAGAAATAAACATAAACCCACAATGAAAGCAGCTTCAGTTAGACATTCCCTGGCAGTTACTTATCCTGCAAAACTCCAGAAATGTTCAAATAAATGAAGACCCAAAGTAAACAAATACAGCTCAGAAAAGAAAAATAATTCCAACAATTTATGCAGTGAAAAAAACAGGAACCATAAAGAGCTATTATACATGGAAAAATACATCATACTTAAAATTTCCTTTCCTTTAGAGATTTATACAGTAAAAGAATCTTTTGAAAATGCTTATTTTCAACATTTCAAAACAAAGCTTAATAGCACCTTCCTGAAGTTTCTTACATATTGTGAAAATATATTTTAAAGAAATAGTGCCCAAGCATACAGAATATTTCTTATAATACTTGTCAAGATTTTACAAGCAAGAAACCAGAAAGCCATCTAATTATTTACATTTAAATATTTTCCTATTTTAACAGCTTATCTTGTCACATGGAAAATTCCTTTTAATAAATTCTATACATGAACACAAGTATTTAATCTTTAGAAACAAATATTAAAATATAGCAAATTAACGTCTGCTACTGATATTAAAAACTTACAAGGCCACCTTTAATAGGCACTACAGTAGGCACAATTAAAAAATGAGCATGGTAAAACCAGTACCATTAGAAAAATGATAATGTTCAGCCAGGGGAATACAAGAGAGCGGCCTAATTCTGACAACTGCGGACTTTTGAGCAGCTCTTCTGATTAGCTGTGGGGTCTTGTTTGTCAAAACTCTTTGCATTAAATGGTCTTTTCTGTAACATTAGATATTACTGCAGTAAGGTCAGCATGGCTATTTAAAAATCTACAATCTAATTGCCCTAAGTTAACCATTTCTAAGCACTGCAACTTTACACACATGAAATATTGCACATTTACTTTTTTCTTAAATAAACGCACTATGAAAGTTTTGACTATGTAAAAACAAATTGAGTCTTTTTAAAATTATAACTGGGGGAAAAAAAAACCAACGAAAACAAACCATACATGATTTACAGCAGTGTTCCAGGGCACTGCAACCTTCAGAGCAACTCCATGAATGATTTCTTTTATTTTTGAATGGTACAGCTATGTTTTTCTCTAGATAAGAGGACATTTTCCCATACCACAGGATATTTTATTCCCCGTTTCTTCAACCTCATGTCTAAAGGTACCTGTTGCTAGAAGTCAAGAAAGAAAACTGAAGGAGTACTTAACATTATGTCTTGAAGACATATCTGCATATTACAGAGCTCTTCAAGCAGATGGTAAAAAATTCTGGCACTGGAACATAGTGCAATTTAGGTCTTCACTGTTATGATGATGTTGCAATTAATGATTACAGCTGTATAACACAAGTGCTACACTTGTGCATGGTCACACGCTTGTGTGTGTGACCCCCCAGACCATACCAGCACTGACTACAGTTTTTGGGGTGTTCGCTCTTAGAATACACTGAGTATATTTCTTTATTATATATTGCTGTATGGGAAATTCATGCCACAGAGTTCACATGTTAAACTACAGATCTTCACAAACTGTTCACAACCTATTTAACTGGAGGTGAACATCCAGTTAGCTACTTGTTAACGAGCACCCAAACTTTTGTTTAGTGTGCAAATTTGACAGTGTGGCTTTGTATCACTGTTTAATTTAATGACTCTTCACTAAAACAATATTCTTGGAAAGCCTGGTTTAAGAAATCAGACTGTCCAGACTCTTTTGAATGGTTTTTTGCATATCTGAGGGGTTTGGTGAAGTTATGACGATGATGCTGGAAATTCTTCCTGATTGCAGATTTTAAGAAACCATAAAATCCTCACCATCTCAAAGACTACAAAAGCTGTATCGAGTCATGACCACTGCATTTAATTAAATGGAGAGAGGAAGGCAGTGCAGGGAGAGTGGGGGCATCTCAGCTCCAAGAAAACAAACAAAACAAACAAACAAAACCCTAAACCTAGAATTGTGAGACAGACACAAGAAGAGTAAGAAACGACAAGACACAGAGAGGTAGAAGAGAAATGCTATTAACCACGCGAAGAGCAGAGAGGAGGAGGTGTTGGGAATAGAGAAGGAGGCACTGAACAGTGAGTTGGGAAGCAGGAGGAAATTACAAGGACAGAGAGATTACAAGAAAAAGGAAGAGACAAGTTCTTTTCCTCATCTCCTCTCTTGCAGCTCCTACATCCTGCAGAAAGAACAGAGCTGGCATAAGGGTGTTGTGGAGAAAGGTGAAGCTCCCTGTGAAGCTCCTCTTGAAGCAAAGCTCCTGCTAAACCAGACCATTTTTGGGTTGCAGAGGAGAAATATATCTTCTCTTTCCTGCAGCCACTGTGCCTCAGGCACACTATCTGCTGAACTTAAAAGGCTGGTGGCAAAGGAGCTGGCACTGGGTGGTTGGCAGGAGGATATCACAGAAGGATACCAGGCTCAGAGCCCTGCACACTTTCAGGAGGAAAATGCATAGTGGAGTAAATCCAGCAACCAGAAATATTGACCGGTCAATTGAATGAGTGCCGGGGTTTGCTGCAGACTCCTCAGTAAATCCAGTTCTCCCTTCTGGCAATCCTTCAGATCCCTTTCATATGCTGACTGCCTGATGAGATACACAATAGGCATTGTCCCTGGGGAGTCCTGAACTAGGGATGCTCTCCACCCTGTCCTCACAGGTGCCATAGACTATCACTTAGAAAGACTGCTTAAACTACCCCTCCTGCCCTCCCTTAGAGTATCAGACTACCTCAGGATTGCTACATACCCAATTCTCCTCTAAGATATGTGATACACAGCCATATTAATAGATCTACCCTCTTCTGTAAACGAAAGTAAATCTCCAAGCTGGAAGTTCAATACAGGATTGACATTGACTGCCCAAAGTAACAAAAGAAATTTATCCCAAACCCAGAAATTGGATAGAGGTATGCCAATCTTCTATCTACTGCTCTATCTTCATTGAGATGAGTATCAGCAAACTTTTTAAATAGTTAGCTGAAATAGAACATCTCAGGGTTAAGCTGCCCAAGCCAGACAAATAATGGGATGCTGAAACCAAGGTGCCAAACCTCAAATGAGGACACATGGTGTCTGTTTTTTCATCTGCTCATGCCTGCTTCATAAAGGTAACCTCTCCTGCCCAGCTGCCCTGCCAGCACACCATCCCCACCACCGCTGGAGAACTGAGTCCCTCCATTGAAGCCGTCCCTCACTCCCAGTTCCTGCTCATCACTGATCTGGACTGGTTTCAAGGCATTCTTTAAAAGCTAGTGAAAATGGAGGGCTGGCTGTGTCACCCCAGCCAGGACTGAATGCTGCTTTCACCATAAATCACAAATCCAATCTTTTCTGTTGACAAAATGAGCAATATATTTCCAACAAAATGACAGACCTACTGGAGCATCTGTATGAACACAAAACATTGAATCCCATTTCTAAGACGGCAGAAATACATCCCGTGCAGCATGACATGAGGAAGGTAAAAATATGAAATGTGACTGTAAAATTAGTGTACGTTAACTTGTGATCACAAAAATTAACACAGATCTTTGAATGTTCCTGGTGTCAGTCCTTGGCACAGCTAAAATGGTTTTGCTGCCTTAATTTCATACTATGTATGAAACGTATCTGGAATTTCAAGTTCCCAATTCCTTGGCTGACAGAAATGGCTTCTGAGATGATTTCCACATTCTGGGAACAGATTTTTACCCTTAAATTAGCCATGTGTACTCTCAGACTTAACATTTTGTCTTGAAATAAAACAGCAGCGATAATTGTTAATTTAAGACCCCACACAATGCAAATTTATGTTCTGGAGCCAAATATGGTGATTGGAAACAGATGAACATGAAATGCCTTCTACTGAGCAGAATTAAAACTAAGTATTAGTGAAGTGTGTTGCTAATTTGACACATGACACATCAGACATTGATTACTGATTTTTTTTTCTTTGCTACCATAAAATACTAGAAGTGCCCTATTAGTCTTTCAAGAATTGTACAACCCTTGTTATGAAGTGCCACACGTTTAGCTCCTGTCCCCTCCTGCCCACATGGGTTTCAGCTTGTTTCCTTGTACTCACCAAGGATGAAGCTACTCTTTGCATTATTCCTGACACTGGACTTTCCCTTTTTGTTTAGGAGCTTTAGTGATGAATTAAAGATTTTAAATTTTAATGCTCATCTTCTGCTCAGACCTTGAGATCAAGCTCAGAGTGCTGTGGATGGGCTTGTGCCTGAGGACCGGAAAAAAGCACCTCAGCTTTCAAAATGGGTAGGAAAAAGGATACAGGGAACTACCAGCCAGCCAGTCTCACCTTCCTCCCCGGAAAGGTGATGGAGTGGCTCATTCTGGAGGCCATCTCTATCCACATGGATGACAAGAAGCGATCAGGAGTACCAGTTTATTACCTCGCTAGTATCAGTTTAGTACCTCACTAAAAGCAAATCATGCTTGATCAACTTGATTGCCTTCTATGATGAAAGAACTACCTGGATGCATGAGGAGAGAGCAGTGGATATTGCCGACCTTGACTTCAGCAAGGCTTTTGGCCCTGTCTCTCACAACACCCTCATAGGAAAACTCAGGAAGTGTGGGCTGGATGCCCGGGGAGTGAGGTGGATTGAGAGCAGGCTAAACAGCAGATCCCAAGGGTCATAATCAGTGGCACAGTGTCTAGTCACAGGCCTGTAACCAGTGGTGTCCCCCAGAGTTCTATACTGGGCCCAGTATTGTTTAACTTGCTCATCAGTGATTTGGATGAAGGGGCAAATGCCTCCTCAGCAAGTTCACTGATGACACAAAGCCGGAAGCAGTGGTCAGTTCCACAGAGGGCTGTGTGGCCCTTCAGAGGGACCTCGACAGTTTGGAGAGATGGGCAGAGAAGAATCTTCTGGAGTTTAACAAAGGCAAATACAGGGTCCTGCAACCTGGGGAGGAACAACTGCATGTACCAGCACAGCCTGGGGGCCGACCTGCCAGAAAACAGCTCTGCAGAGAAGAACCTGGGAGTCTTGGTGGGTATCCGTCCATGAGCCTGCAGTGCGCCCTCAGGGCCAAGAAGACCAATGGGATCCTGGGGTGCATTAGAAAAGCATTGCCAGCAGGTTGAGGGAGGTGATCCTGCCCCTCTCCTCAGCCCTGGTGAGGCCACGTCGGAGTGCTGTGTGCGGTTCTGCGCTCCTCAGCACAAGAGGGACACGGAGCTCCTGGAGCGAGTCCAGTGAAGGGCAATAAAGATGATTAAGGGACTGGAGCATCTCTCTTATGAGGAAAAGCTGAGGGAGTTGAGCTGGTTCAGCCTTGAGAAGAGGGGACTGAGAGGGAACCTCATCAATGTCTACAAGTGTCTGAAGGGAGGGTGCCAAGAGGATGGATCCAGGCTCTTCTCAGAGGTGCCAAGCAATAGAACAAGAGGCAACAGGCTGAATCTGATGCACAGAAAGTTCCACCTGAATATGAGGAAGAACTTCTTTACCAGCAGAACTTCTTTATGGAGCACTGGAACAGATTGCCCAGAAAGGTTGTAGAGACTCCCTCACTGAAGATATTCAAGAACTCTCTGGACAAAATCCTGTGCCACGTACTCTAGGACGACACTGCTTAAGCAGACAGGTTGGACCCACTATGGTCCCTTCCAATCTCACCCATTCTCTGATTCTGTGTGACTCTGTGTTTTGAAAGTAGTAGTAACAGCCAAATAAGTAACAGGAAGCTCTGAAGTACTGAGGTTACCACTGCTTGTTTGCACTGAAGGTCTCTGTTACAAAAAGGTAATGCAATATACTGAATGGAAAAACAGTAACCAAAGTACAGGTTGAGAATAAAGGGTGATAAAAAGCCTGGAACTACTGGAATACTTACAAAAATGAGTCAGGTAAATAACAGAAATAAATAGAAAGCTCTGGAGGACTAAGGCAAGAAGTCTTGCACTGGAGGTCTCCATTGTAAAAAGCTAAAACAAATTTACTGAATGGAGCAACTGTAACCAAAGTATAGGCTAGGAATAAAGAATGAGAAAAAGCCTGGAACTACTGGAGTACTTCGAAAAAGGATTCTGCAACATTGACACATACATTGCTGTGTGACTGAGGCCAGCAAGAGAAGATAAAGCCTCAATCTTTCTGAAGTGGTACGGAACTATATACTTGCAACTCATGAATCTGCCAACCCAATCAACTAGTAAAGGTGGAGGAAGAGAAAGTAATTATCGCAACATACCTCTCTAGACAGCAGAGGAGGACATGGTAAAGTCTTTCTGGAATTGCCCTCCTTTTATCAACCCCTGGGAAAAAAATGTGCATTTTAATTAAAAAAGTACCTGTAAAAGCAGAATGCCAAACTCTTGTCCACACTCTGAACAGGGGAATGCAATGCTCCAGAGGATTCTGAAAAAAAAGGCAAAAAAAGGAATATATGAAAAAAGGCATTAAAAAAACCCCGAAACACAACAAAGCAGTAACACTGCAGGTGCATACGCTTCGGTGTTGAAGGTCACGGAAACAGGACACCAAGGCTAGTTCATGCCAGGAGAAGGGAGGGGAAGAAGTGCAAGGCAGCCACAACAGCAATCAGGACTTATTCACATGAAAGGTGAGATAAACGATGACATCAACATGTCTGAAGCCTAGGAGCTGTGTAATAATAACAACAACTAATTAAAAGGTCATCTGGGAAGTCTCAGAACACAAGCTCACATATGACACATATTTTTAATTCACTGATGAAAGACAGCACAAAAGTGTGCCTTTTAAGTTCTTGTTATAGATAAACAATCCCTTTTGTTGTGTTTTTTGCTATTTCCAAATGAAGAAGAGAGAGAATATTGCAAAGAAAAAAACACCACTCTGTTTCTATGACACAAATTTAGTAGGGCATGGAATCAATGTCAGCTATTTTACAAGTAACTGAGGGAAAAATATCAACATGTTAATGTTTGTGTTATTTCAGGGCAGCTGCTAGTTGATTTTGACACGAAAATATGGAACCTACAGTGATGATCTGTTTTTCCATACTCAAAGTTAAGGTAAAGAGCAAAATATTTGTGTGCTTAAAAACCCTCCATATTTCCCCTGCTAGGAGAGATGACAGGATATGTTCCAAACTAACAATGAAAAGCACCAAAAATCTACTCTTTAATTCTTATATATCTATATGTAAAAATTCTGCTTTTTTTTCTTAGTCTCTTTCCCTTTTCTAAAAAATTTATTTTAGACAATGCTTTTTTAAACCATGGCAGTATTGTATTTACAAAATAGTACTCCTGTCTAGCCAATCAATATAGCTTTCATTTCATATGCAATACCTTCTTCTTTTTCTCCCCCAAATTATTAGCTACTTTTTGGAGATTTAAATCAGTTATTAAAGTCCACGCAGAAAAAAAAAAATCCAAACCTTTGTATTTTGTGTCACCTGCTAAAAATAATTGCAAATATCTTCACAATAAACTGGCTGACAGAAAAGCGTATAATCTTAAAATTTTGAGATAATATTCCTGTACTTAAGCATTTGTGTATGCAATAGGCAAGGGAAAAATAAGTCAGTGTATTTGTTTGGGAGGAAAACACCTCTGCTGCGGGATGCAGTATTCTACACATCTTTTTATGTGGAAAAAAGGCAGTGATGGAGGAAGAGAAGAAGCAGTTTTCCTCTCTGTTGGGAGGCTGGTGATAGCCAGCAGAAGGGCAGAAATGCCCAGCTGAGGAAGACTCACCATGACAATGGCTTTTAAGAGAGCTCCAGAACACAGACACCACATAACTGCATGCATAAGAGTTTTCTTCTTCCCGTACCAACAAGAATACACTTTTACTCTCCAAATGATACAAGTATATAGACATAATAACTCACATATTGGTTTATTCCAATACTAGTAATTTGAACAGATACATTTATGATATGAATGTCAGTGTGAACTGTGTAGTGGACTATGTTGTTGTTTAGTGAGCACCGGTGTACACTATGTTAAAAATGTATAGCCTATTTTATCTCGTAAGTGTTAGAGAGAGGTCACAGCAATAAAAAGTAGAAGTATAAGTACTAGAGTAGTTCTCGTACAGTGGGTTCCCATAATCCTCTGATGCCACAATAGACATACTGCTCCAGGTCTTCAAGGATTTCCCGGGAGGGTATCCATTAAATTGCGAAACTACCAGGAAGGGACACACCACATGGGCTTCACTGAGCTTGGCCCTGGACCCAGGACAGAAATGACTGAAGAAGATATACATACAAAACTCAAACAGATAAACGTTCTGTGGAGCTTTTAGTGCATGCCTGGTTTCATCATTCATGCCATGGAACAAAACCCCAACAATACCATTTAGCATGGTATTGCATGCTAATATATATGCTAAATTGCATGCAGTGTGCAGTGACAAAACCGTCAATAGATAAAGCTTACAGAGTAATGTGGAGGCAGACCAAGTTCTGAACGGTCTAAGTCACAGACTGCGTAACTTCCTCAATGTAACACACTATATTCTCATGACTACACGTCTCATGCATGGGACCATGAAGCAGCAGCAGGACAACCCTCTGTGAGGACTTGTGTCTCTGCCAGCAGGACAGCAAATCCTCACACAGGCAGCACTGGAAGATGCAGGATGAACAGCCCAAGGCAGAATCATGTACTAATTGCCCTGTTTAAGCAGATGGACTGTTCTGGTAATAGATGTCCAGTAGCCCTTCATCAGTCCAAGATAGTGCCCTTCAGCAACACACTTCAAACAAATCTCTTAATCAACACAACACACTTAACACAGCTGAGAAGGGCCACATACACCACAGTGTGTATTTTTAAATATTAACACAGAACTGCAAGACAAAGTAGAGAAAATGAAGATTATGGTATAAATTTCAGTAGAATTTATGAGCGAGAACTTATTAGGATAGCTAAAAGCACCAGATCCTCCTTTCCCAATTTAATACACTGTTTAGCATAAGGGGTGTCACATGAATATTTTTCAAGTTCTAATTACTCACGCAAGTGCAATTCTTATGTGTTTAGCAAGCACCATGCCAGACCCCTGTCACCAAATTTTGGTTATTCCAGCTACCTCTCCCTATATAGCCCAATTTCAATGCAGAAGAACCCAGAAAGTTACATGCACTTGTTTTTCTCCAGGAAAAGATGAAAGGAAGACGATAAATAGACAAGAAACAAAGACTCTGCTTGTCCCACTCCTTCTGTGGAATTTGCAGTAGAATACAAGGCCAGCCTTGCATTGGAAGAACCAATCTACTTGTGATAAACCACTACCAAATGCTTGGCCTCCAACAAGGCAACAGAACTTAAGTCTGACAACTACTATAATTGATTATTAGGTGCTTTTTAATTCTTTCTTGGATTTTGTCCTGGATCTGGAGGCTCAGGATTTCATTTCTCCTGCAGTTGTACGATTCAGATGAAAATACAGCAGGGCATGTTACTGTACAGTTTTACATTGGACGCACAGTAGAGTTTGATAATGTTTGTTACCACTGAGAGCTCAGTGCTTCTTCCTGGTGATGGACAGACCTGCTCCCTGCAGGCAGGCACAGTGAGGCACAGCTGCCATGGTGTGCACTAACAGCTGTGCACAGTCACCATTCCATTCCTTTCTCACTGACACTATTACATCTTTTCTTCCCCTTTAAGTAACTTAACAAGGCCTGTGCAAGCAGATTTGTACCACAGAATCAGAGAAGGGTTTGGGTTCGAAGGGACCTTAAAGATCATTTTGTTCCAACATCCCCACCACGTCCAAGGGCACCTTCCACTAGACCAGGCTGGGTCAAAGCCCTGTCCAGCCTGGTTCACGCCAACAGGAAAAACTAATCTCCACAATACTTTCTTTCAGGAACATTAAGTGTCCCCACAGTACTTCTCTTAAAAATCAATAATAGATATGCTGACCTAGCGCCAAACACATGGTAGCTGAGATTCCTGCAAAGAACTGATTGGTCACTGGCTCCTACTAGACAGGTGCAAATGGCCTCAACATGAATATTTAAAGCAACTGTCCTTATCTTTTTGGTTCTCTTTGAGGGGAAAAAAAAGAGAGAGAGAGAAGAATAAGAGAAAGAAAAAACAAAAAAAATACTCTAAACCATCTGAGATCCAAAACAACATAAGGACAGCTGGTATCAGACTTCTCAAAATCACAAAAAATCATGACACTGAGTGACGTACACAAAGCTGGTTTCCCTTCTGAGCTTCAGCTAAGATTTAATCTCCTCTGCAAGGGCAGAAAATGCCTCCCACCTAGACAGGCAGCACCCAAACCAAGATAAGTAACTCTGAACTAGACTCAGACTGCAAAAAAATATTAACTTCTTCAATTATATGGGTGTGAACTACCACATTCTCTCCTGAACTGACATTTCTCTGCAGTTTTTTTCTCTACAAAATCTCACACTCATTCAAATTTCTCTCCAAAAAACCCTTCTGGAACGCCTAGAAAACACTCCACAATGGCCAGGCAGCTGGCATACTGCAATGGCTCATTATCCCAATTTCAACAGGAAATCTCTTATCTGCTGGTGAAATCAAGGTCAAGTGGAAAATTTTAACAAGCACTATGAGGAGATCTGTGCATCCTAAAGTTAAGTTTGTAACTAGATAAATTCTAAACACTTTTACCATTTTTTAGACATGTATTTTTTTGACCATCTGGTAAGCAAAAGGATATGCAAATCGTTCAGGAAGGAGTGATGCTCCTTTTCAAGACTGACTGACTTGGGGACAGCCACACCCAGGCTGGGTACTGGCAGGACTGAAGCTCTCCTGCCGTTTGTGGTGCCAGGCCATTCCAGTAACATAACACATTTAGAAGAGTCATTAAACAGTATCTTCATAATGAGGTTGGGACCTTTAGAACTAAGAGTCATTGAAATGCGAACGTAACATACAAAACTACGGAAAACTCCACTTGGTTCCACCAGTGATCCCTTTAGCTGGTCCCTTGCTAGTTCAATATTCCTACAATAAAAAGCACCCATGATACGAGAAAAACAAATCTCAGAGTCCTGACTGGCACTGCATATTCAAAATTTAAAAATCTCAAAGGAAGGAATGACCAAAGTGTTTGCCGTGTAAGCAAGAGCCCAGTGAGGATTTTAAAATGGAGAAAGAGACCAGCCTAACATCTGGATGTCTTATTTGAGATACATCTGAAGAATGGAAGAGACATCTGTCCCTGGATATTATCAGCAGAGGGACACATCTCATAACAAATTCTCAAAGGCATTGTCAAGGACATATCTTCTTCAGCATGTCTTAACTCAAAAGCATGGTGTGCCTCATGCCCAGGGTAAGCATGCGGGCACTTAGTGAGGATTCAGGGAGTGTAGCTGATTTTTCCTACTTTTCCTTGCTGGAAAACAAGGAGTGTGCTTCCTCAGCCTGGCTCCTCTTTAGACAACCACAGCCTGAGAATTGCCAAAGCTTATCTCAGTTCAATCTCAGAGATATGAATCTTAATGAAGAATAATTAAAGCAAAAACAGTTTTGCCTTGCTAATGGAAACTGAAATGAAAGAAAAACTGAATGAAATTACTATAAAACAATTTTCAGGTAGGCAACATCACGCCAACTACATGCATCTTATGAAAAGCTAAAATATTTATACCTAAATCTATCTTCTATAGCTCCTCTGCTCTTTGCCTTTGTGCAGGTTCAGAAAAGTCTTGTCCTCGAACATTAAAATCATAGAAATACCACAACAGGAAAAGTGAAAACCACACATGAAACTCTATTTGAACTACATGGATGACAGCAAACCTTAATTAGGAGACCACACACCGACATGTGCAGGCACACAGAGAGGAATGCCCTGTGCCCATGCTGGCCAACCTGTAAGTGAGTTGAGAGGGAGCTCGAAGCTGCTGCCCGCGCTCTGCTGAGGAGCACACAACATGTGTCATACAGCAGGAGATGGGAACCACAAGCTGCATGACATAGAAAAGCTTACTTACAACGTTTCCCATGACTGAAAAAACAAATTATGTTAAAACACCTCCCAAGGTGCATCTTTCTTTGCAAAAATAATGATCTTGCTGCTTTTTTTGAAAAAAGTACCGTAATAGAGAGGAAAAACAAAACAAATCCCAAACAATCAAGGCAGTTACATGGTCACAAAAGAGAAATGGAAATGTTTAAAGGAATAAAATTCAATTTATCACTGACCCTTGCCTGCATGAAGCATTGGGAAATTTTGCTGGCTTTGGTACTCTGAGCAAAAGGTGATTTAAAAAGTTTGATGGCTTATATTAAATATTCACATTTGGATGTGTCAGTGTCTTATATTGCTAAAGAAAGTGTACCTGGTGTTTACCATAATGGAATCTTCTATTTCTCCACATAGCTGTAGTTTTTTGTGTTTTTCCCTTTTTTTAAAGAGTCTCACATAATTACAATTCACAAAAATTGCAGGTAACCTCCCATTCTGAGAGTTAACACTGAACAGATTTTTTATCAAATCTAATTTTATTCGGTTTTGCCTAATCTACCAAAAAAGAAAACCAATTTTTGAAATAACTAACTTAAGTTGGAGTGGTGTAATTGGAGCACATTTGAAGCTTGCTATCTTTCCCAACAGTTAGTCCATGTTACAGATACAAAAACATTTTTATCAACAGACATACTTTTTTCATAATTTTTACCAAAAGAAAGAGAGTCGAATTCAGGTACTGCAAAAGTTAAGCTTGTATGTTTCATGGAAATGCTTAATTAAGCCTAAATTCAGAGATCTGTGCATCGTTTCAAGAGGTACTTAGCATCCAAAAGTCAAATTGTGACCATGAAATAGGTGCTTGGTGTTGGTGCAGACCAAATTTAGCAATTCAAATTGGAATGCACAAAGCTGAAGACTGCCTTTTGAAGTATTAGACTTCATGCACCTTTGCTACATGAAGAAGGCACCAGGCAAGTGGACGGAATATAGTCCATTCCTCCTCATATCCCTGGCCCATCACCCTTGGCAGCAGATCATACACATCTATTATTAACAGCTCTTGCTGAAGAGGAGATGAAAACAGGACTTAGCTGCATATGTGCTTCAAGTACCAAAAGGGGATTCTTGCTTCCTGTCTACAAAAGAATCCCTTTGATTTTTATGCAGTTACCTAATTAAATTTCACTGTGCATATTAAGTTTTCAGATGTCGAGCTATTTTATGTTCAGCCCCAAATCGAAAGAGCACACATTCGTAAATGACCCTTTCACTAAAAGAAACAAACCCAAAACTAAGATAAGGTTTGTTGTATGTAAATATATCCCCCACTACAGTTGTTTCCTCAGTTCAACCAAGGAGAAGAGATCATGCACATAACTTCTAACTAGGTCACAAACTCTACCTTTCTAATATTTTATTCATGCACCTTGTAAAGGGATGAACATTATTTCAAGTTCCAGGAGGAGCATCATGCTATGAGCAACAGCTCTTCAAGAGTGCTTCAATATTGTGTTGGGATTACTTTATTTTAGGGATGGAGAGACAGATCCAATTTCTTCAGTCAGTGAGAAATAACAACATAAAATCAAGTTGTCAATCTTTTGACATACTATTTGCTTTAACTTATACTCAATAGTTCCTTGATGAGTTGGTGGATTACTCTAGAGGAGTTCTCAAATATACTTGTAAGAAGAAAATGCATTGTGCAAAGTTTAAATTAGCCACACAGAATTTATACATATATGAGACAATATTTAATGGTCTTAATGTTTTTAGAATATATATATACAGAATAACTGTGTGTGAATTTTGAGCTGGGACATAGTGGATATCTTAAAAAATTACATGAGAATTCATCAAGTGCCATAGCTCTCTGCTCATTAACCTGGATATTTAAGTATGCCTGATCCTGTTTCTCAGGTTCTTTACAATCTGATGTCTTCTTTCAGGCCAGTATTTGCTACATCTGATTCACTAAGACTCAGAAAATCTATCTTGAAATTTTCTTTTTTCTCCCCTAGCTAGAAAATGTTGGATATCTACACCACACTCAGCACTGCTGAGAAAGACAAGGGCCTTTGCAGAGGTTAAAAGCAGGCTCTGGGCACAGAGCCAGTCTCCAAATGTTTTTTGCCCTGCTAAACTGTGTTTGGATTTTCTGTGAGAGTATACAGTATCTGCATAGAAACTCTTCAAATACCAGGGGCAACCAAATATAAAAAAATAGGGAAGCAGCAGAAGAAACTATTTAAGAGCCATTTTTCAACTTTGCTAACAGAATATGACTTACACATAGATACTGGACCTGCACCTGCCTTTTTGGGTTGGATGTTAGCATTTGACTGCAGAATATTTAATTTCACACTGGACAACATGTTTTAAGTTCTTCAAGAAAAAAAGTCAGAATCAAGTCTTGCTGGATGAGTATAGTTGCAAAAATGAACATCATGAGAGATAAAAGCAACTGAGTTAAGAATTAACAGTTGCTTTTTTCTTTTCTATTATCATACATAGATTTTGTCACATAGGTGTGACATCATACTGCATGCAAGCACTTGACAATCTTAATTTTTTGGAGATGTTGTGCAAAAAGGTTGAAGAAGCAAAGAGCTTAAGGGCAGTTGATATGAAAAGAGAAACCAATCCCAGGGTACTCATGGGATACAGCACAGAAAAGAGTTTCTCCTGTAGACATGCTGCCTGGAGCAGCGCAGTCTGCCCAGTGCCAGACCCATGCTGACCCATCAGAGCCAGTTGTGGAGCTGGAGCGTAGGAGGAGAGGGAGAGGGCACTGTGTTTGCTCAGTCATGAAAAGAGAGGGCCACAGGGAACCTACCCACTATCTGCTACTGCCTGATGGGAGGGGACACAGACCGTCCTCGAAAGTGCACAGGGACGGAGGGGAGCATCGACCAGAGCTGCAACATGGGATATTACAGCCTTATATGGGGGAGAAAAGTTTTTATTTTCAGGGAGGTCAGACATCCCAAAATAGATGTCCAGAGAGTCTGCTGGACTTTTATCCTTGGAGATGATCAAAAGTGTCCTGTGCATGGCCCTGAGCAACCTGATCAGATGGGACTCAGGTTGGTCAGCAGGAAGGACTAGGTGACCTCTGCAAGTCCTCTCCAACCTATATGATTCTCTGATCTCATCTTGCCACCTCTGTTTCAGTGGAGCCAAAAATCAACTCTTTCTCTGTCTCACCCTCTCCTCAGCAGCAGATGATACAGACAGGGAAGACAGAGTACTAAGTAAGTGCATGTTTAAATTCATCACCATCTATATCCACCACTTTCTACTTCTCCCTGCTTGAAAGACTGGAATATTTGCTTCTCAGTATGCACTGGGCATTTCCTCTGCTCTTCTGCTTTTTGCAACTCTTGGTGATTTACTTGCCAACAGCACACAAAACAGGATGACTTGAGAAAATCAAGACATGAGGAGGAGAACAAGAACTATGTAGAGAAAGAAAAGAATCATCTCTTCCTTTTTAGCAGCAGGCACCTGTAATTTATTCAGCAAGGCAGCGACTTAACAGGCAGTGCTGCAGGACTGCTTTGTGTACAGCACCAAGGAATCAGTTCAGGAAAGGGGGTGAGAAGGATAAAAAGCTGCTAATGCCAGTGTTTAACTGTCAGTAGAGGCTAAACAGAGAGCTGATGGGCTGTGCCATTCCGTCATTCTGTGCTGTTATGCTGAATACATGTCCCAGATTCCCTGTATTGGTGATACAGGTATGCAGGGACACACAGGGACACACATGATATGCTGGGAGAAAATCAAGTGACAGGTGTAACAAATACGGCTATTCAGAAACTATCCAACCAAAGGAGATGTTCTGATGCCCCAAAACTTCTATTAGGCAGGGAAATTGCCGAGGGTACTCCATAAAGTTCTGTGGTACATATTGCATGGACTGAACTAGCTAGCTCAGTAATAATGATGTGATCTGCTCCTTGCAGCTCACAGAAGACCATGATGAGGCAGAACTGTGCAATGGTTTTGTCAAAAGAAAATAGAAAATATGCAAGCAATATTGAGTTAGGGTGTTTGACTCTCACCAATGTTTCTGCCAACAGTACAAGCAAGAACATACCAGTATTTGCAGTGATTCAACTCAGTACCAGTATTCCCAGCAGACACTGAGCAACAGAGATCACTGAATCAATTTTTTCTGTTTAGTGAAAGTAAATAATAGCATTATTAGAGACTGACAGAGGACAAACAAACTAAAGCAACTCAGCAAACCCACACAAAACCTGGGTAATTAAACTCCAGATTTTGCAGTAAGGATGCCTGGAATCTCAACACTGCAAAACACGTGACACTCTTCCTCCATTCAATTTTCCTTAAATCAGCTCTTTTTCTTCACTATCCCAACCAAACACAAACTACATTTTAAAAGGATCCATTTTAAGAGATAAGCACAACTCCATAATGAAGCTACTGAAATCAAAGCACAGCCCTCTGGTACTTTGTCTCATGGCTTCTGGGAAATGCTGCTGGGAGTCATTAAAGAAGCAAGTACTCAGTGGCTTCTCATCTCAAAGACCTTCAGTGCAAGACTCAGAGCCTGGATTCACAGTAATCTTATCTGCTAGTTACTAATGCATAGAAGCAAACTTTGTGCTCACCACCAGTGAACCTCCAAATGGCTTTGCACTGCAGATGCTGTCCACGTTGGATGTAAGCCATGATACTATAAATGCGGTTTAAGGCTGGTGAGGTTTCCATGCCAGTGTCTCTGCACTGCCAACAATCTCTTCTTCAGTTAATTTTCTCATCTTATTGTCTATACTGTCATTATCCAATCTGACTATTACAGCAGCATACCAGGAACCCGCTGCAAAGGAGTACTTACAAGGGCGGAAATGTTTTACTTTAAATATTTCCTATGAAAGAATAAATGCATACAGCTCCCATCTCTGCATCTTTGTTTTCAGGATTCAGGCATTATTAACAACTCTTTTGATAAGGAAACTATTATTGTTTTTACACAATAAGAGGTGGTGCTAAGGATTAATAATATACATGTAATGTTTATTAATTTCATAATGAACAACTTATTTGCACTTATAACCTATACCTCAGCTACAAAGACAGCACAGCTGCCCTCCACTAGTCACCACAGTCACATTGCTTTCATCCTACAATCCCTCAGCCAAAACTCATGGTAAGGAAAAGCACAACCAATGTAAACCGCATCGCTTCTGAATCGCTGCTTTGTGAGTTACAGCAATGCCACAGCAGCCACAACGTATTAACTGCAAAACACTAGACCTATCCTGAATTCTCCTTCAGCAAACTGCTTACCTGGTGGGACTAAGCACCAGAGCAGTGATAAGTGAGGGGCAGCCAAAGCAGTGCCTGCCCTTTCCAGCCCTTTCAGCTGGACAAGATTCTGGTGGATGGCTCACCTGTTGGATGAAAGCAGCTTAGAGTAGGATCACCCTGGGAAGGGGCTGTGTTAGAACAGCTCTCAGCACAGCTGCCTGCTGGAGTGCTTGTTTTGCAGAGGTGCTCGCTGCTGTGACAAACTCTGGAGCAGGTCGCAGGAAGCAGGAGTGGAGAGGGGCAGGACAGCCCAGCCCAGCAGAAGCGGAGGGCACTGTTTGCACTGCAGGTCAGCTCCTGTTCCCCTGTCTGACAACTGCAAATCTCTTTGTCACTTGGCAGTTCTGGGAACAGAGTATTGTCTTGTGAAATTCCAACGCTGTTTTAATGCTACCATTATTAGCATTGTCTTCAGACAATAAAATGTTCTGTCGCAGTGGCTGTGGGCTCGCAGCAGTGAATACACACTGAGTCACCCCACATTAACTTAAATAGCACAACTGTGTGAACACATGCTCTTCAGTTAAATCTACACACACTCAAAAGTAAAAATAAGCAGATCTCCAAGGAAGAACTCACTTTCTACACAATGCAAAAGAACCCTCGCTGCGTGCTTCCACAACCTCGACAAACACGTGGCAAAAGGTTTAGTAAGACTACTCCTATTTTCTGATCTGGTGGTAGATGAGTACACAGAGCCACCCCCAAAGGGTTATATAATTAAAAAATGTGTGTGCCTAAATCTGGCTTCATCTATCCCGGGACCTTCACAACACAAGCAGAGGTGGTACCCACAAGCAGCCACTGTTCACCACGATGCCAACACAGAGCAGCTTCTGTCCTCCTCCTTTCCCTTCAAATCAGAATAGCACCTCTCAAAAAGAAGAATTGCTCAGATGCTTTCTCACTATCTGCAATAACACACCCCTCATGTTATGTTCAACCCCATTCAAAGCAGGAGATACCCAGAATATCTCCAGGTGGAGCACAGGGACAGGTCTGCTGCCCAGACATTTGCTCTTATCACAGGACTTGCTGTGCTGCCAATTCACCACGCACTGCTGATACCAAAGCAAACAACTGATCTGTGTTCAGACTTGTCTGTGCTTCTGCCCCTTAACTAAACCCTCACTCGGAACAGAAACTGCTTAAAGTAAGAGATTCCTTACTTTGAAATGAAACTACAGAAGGCACAGAGGGTTAAAATGAGTACACTTATATTTTTTTGTTTTACACCTCTGAAACCATCCAGCACAGTCCTCCTCACACCAAAGCTGCACAGCTGCCTGCAGGCACATTATTTTACACTTCCTAAACCAAAATCTCCTACATCTAACAGTTCTAACACACAACCAGATACACTCCAACCAGGTATCGTCATTTTAAAAGGATTTTGCAGTCATGCACACTCAAAATATTGGGCACTTGAACAACTGTCCTGCCTGATAGAGCATGACTTCAGAACGATATGAATTCAAAGGATGCAAATTAAGGCAAATAAAGCATTCATACCACCAAAGATACCTTAATTCCCTTTCTCTAGGAGGAGTTCAGATGTGCTCACCTGAAACTCCTGTCCCTGCCTTACTTCTTGCAGGAACTTCTCTCTCTTCCTGCCCATGCAGCTCATGGACAAGAGCTATGGAAACGAAGTCCCCAGCTGCCTGGCAGTTTTAAGCTCAAGTTAGAAAACAAGAGTAAACAATACAGCACACAAAAGTGTTCAAGGGAAGATCTAGCTATAGGAAAAATAATACTAATAAAAAGCCTTTGTTTTTTTACCACAGAGTATATCTGAGGGGGACATAGCTTCACAGGTCCCCTCAGTTTTCAATCTCTCCCTCTCTACATCGAGGCAACAGTGTCTAACCTGAAGAAAAGCTACTTTCTTGCCTAACTGTGAGGAAAGCCATGGACCCTAGCTTCTACGTATCCAGAATGAAGGCAACACTTAAAAATCTGAAGAAACAGATTTTTTATCCCAATATTTGAATCCTTAATTTCTGCAATTGCCTGTACAGAACAATGAACAATGTTAGACAAACACCCAGCATTCTTAAACTTCACTTAAACCCATGCTGGAGCTGTCTGGGAGGAGCTGGCAGCTGGCCACCTTGCCAGGGACCAAGGTGACAGGATAGACTATGTTCTGGAGATGCTTTTATCCTACACTGATTTCCCCTTTTATCCCTGGCAGGTCTCTTGTGCACCCGTGCAATGCAAGCCTGGTTATCTCTGCCAGCCCAAAAGAGCACAGCCCAGCCCACGGGGTCCCTCCCAGTGGCTGAATTACAGACAAAACACCAGTGTGCCCTTGTCCAAAACGTACACTGTGTGCCACAGGCTTTGTGACTGCTGGGGCTCCCTCGGGTCCCCACAGCACAGTTTATGTGGTGGGCAGAGTCAACAGCTTCCCCAGTTCTCTCTTCTTCACCCAACAGCAACAAAAGGCAACACTCCCTGTGCATGGAAACCGGCTGCAACAGCAATGCCACACTTGGGACACTGCAACCTGGTGAAGAAGGGTAGCACACTCCTGCCACCCAACACTGATGAAAGCTTATCATACTCACTAAGGGAATGGTGACTTCAAGCCCACGGACACAGTGGAAGGAGCAGGGATGAGAGAAATTTGTAGGTGTTTGCTCCCAGGTCCCTCCTGGCCTTAAGTTCATTGCTCTCACACAGATTTCCGTCCCCAGATGAGGTCCTCGAAAGCCTTGCAGATCATGGGTAGGCTGGGGTCACCCTTGCATGTAACAGTCCACTCCTTCCACATTAGACAAGGGAGCCAGAAACAATTATTCGAGTACTGAACACAGCTAGCATAAATTACGAAGTAGCACGGGGACTGAGGGAAATGTTAACACAGTATTCCTGAGCTAAAGTTTTCACTGTTCTCGCATCACTATCACAAAGGAAAGGGAGCGAGGTTTCTGGGGCAGGTTGTTATGGCAGCCCTGCGCTGCCTTGCATCAAGACTGCCTAAATGGCAAAGTGCAGCA
The DNA here is from genome assembly GCA_013398955.1 of Callaeas wilsoni. Lineage (NCBI taxonomy): Eukaryota > Metazoa > Chordata > Aves > Passeriformes > Callaeidae > Callaeas > Callaeas wilsoni. Next base: position 114,420 of record VWPU01011010.1, read on the forward strand.
CATTTGGCTGAGGGCTAACTCCTCCTGTAAGCCACTGCTGCTTATGTGGAATTGAGATGGATATTTTTAATCATGCTTCCTAACTGTTGGCATTTTCATAGCAGTTGCCAAACAGATGAATCCTTCAAACAGTATCATGCAAAAACTACATAAACCCTTAAAATTCCAGCTCAGACAATTTCCTCTCCTGCTTAGCACCCCAGACGTTCCAAACAAGAAGAGATGCGCAGTGCACAGGGGTAGTCTTCCAGAAAAGCTGACTTTCTGGGGCTTACAGCGTATCCTCCGTAGCTCCTGGAAGGCTTATACTTCAACCATGTGAAAATGTTATCACTTATTATTACGCTGTATTTCATGCTCAATATTTACGCCCTTTCCTCCAGTGCCAAAAGCTCACGTTGATACCTTAAACTTTACTGTGCAAATGCAAGACTTCTATTTTTGGGACGCCTTTTTATTTTTTAACTTTTCTTTCTTCCCCCTCCTCCCTCAGACATGAAGGTAAGCGTTAAGATTTATTAAAAAATCCAAGAGCAATGCAATCTTGGTGAAAAAACATTTAAGATGACAAAATACCCTGAGCATTAAAATATATTAAAAACACCAAATTTTTTATTTCACACATTCAATCCTAGAGTGATTTTTATTAGCCTACAGAATATTAAAGCCTTGTAAAGTCAGATTTACAACAGAACTTGAAACAGCCCCATCTATAGCCTATGAAGTGCTGTTATAACACAAATTCTAAGTGTCAAACTTTAGTGAATTATGTAACTCAGCACTTCCCCTCTTTTTTAGCTGTAATCTTATATGAAAAGCTGCTATCACAAAAACTGCCTGACCTTGTGCTGTAAATATCTCATTATTTTATTTATCTTACAGCTGTTACTAAAGTAAAAGTGACAAACCATGCAACAAATTGCTGATTTTGTGAACTTTTTTGAAAGCTTGAATTTCATTATGAGTTCTGGATTAAAATACATGGATAAAAGCAAAAGGATAAGATAAAATAGGAATGAGTAGGTAGATCAAAAAATCAGGTTTTTAAGCTTTATCTTGTAAAATCTATGGGAGGCAACAGTCCACAAGAAATATCTGTCAAAATCACCAATTTGGGCAGTATTTAAAATAAAGAACTGCATATTCCTTCTTCTTAGATTCTTTTAGTTTCTTGTGATTGCTCCAGGACTTCAGTACAAACATAGAGTATTCTGATTTTTGGGCACAATCTTTGGGTAAATCTTTTTTGTTTTCCTCCCAGTAGCTAAAAATAAAATTTAACAAGTATGAACATTCACCTAATTTCCACAGTTCACAAAGTGAACAACTACTGCTCTTTCTGAAGCAATTTATGTCAGTAAATATGCAAGACCTACATGCATATGTGCATTGCTCTTGAAGTACATAAAAGCACAATAATTTGGAGTAAAAACCACACAAAATTTTTAAATAAACGTGCTAAGTGCTACATTTTCACAGTGAAGCACCACATTCTTTCAATGTTATTCCTTTTTCATGTGATGTCATGCATGCACAGAAAAGATAAATATATACCATGCTGCTAGTGAAAACTTCTGTACAAGTTTGTGATCTTTTTCTACATGACCTTACTAATCCTTATAAAACTGCTTTTTTTTCCCCTACTTGAATTCAGTTATATTCTTTCATTCATCAGCAGTAGAAAACGAGTAACTGAAAAGTCAAATGTCGCCATTAATACCAGTGTTGCAGGAGAAAGCTTAAAACCTGAAGAGGTAATTAGGATTATAGAATCATTAAGGTTAGAAAAGGCCTCTAAGATCATTGAGCCCAACCTTGAACCCTGCACCACCATGTTCATCTCTAAAGCCGTATCCCCACACGCCGTATCCACACACCACGCTTCCAGGAACGGTGATTCCACCACTGCCCTGGGCAGCCTGTTCCAATGCCTGACCACCATTTCAGTGAAAAAACTTTCCTAATATCCAATCTAAACCCCCAGGGTGGCAACTTGGGGCCGTTTCTTCTTGGCTTGTTACCTGGAAGAAGAGACTGACTCCCAGCTCATTACAAGCTCCTTTCAGGTAATTGTAGAGAGCAGTGAAGTCTCTCCCTGAGCCTCCTTTTCTCTGGGCTAAACAACCCCAGCTCTCTCAGCCACTCCTCATCACATTGTGGTTCCAGACCCTTCATCAGCTCCATTCTCCTCCTCTGGACACACTAATTAGAAATACATACTTTTTTTACATTACTTCTATATATGTAGGTGTGTCTTTATTTATATATTTTATTCTGAATGCCAGAAAAATCACTGCTTTCCTGCCCAGCATACTTCTCCATCTCCCACAGAGAAGGATGAAGACCCTAAGCAAAATATTATTGTTTATAATGCAAAATATTTTACAAAAAGTAAACAGAATCTACCTCATGGATGGGGGAGATAAGAGTAAGTGGAAAATGTCAGAAATACTGTCAGAGAGTGAACCTATTCATTAAAGAAATTATTTAGTTCCTAGATTAAAATATCAAAGAAGAAGAAGAATAAGAATAGATGATCACCATCTCCCCCCAGATCACTCAGATTCGGAGAGAGGAGAAAAAAAATCACTTCTAGATTAACAAAACCTACAGGATATCAAATGTAGTCATCGCATCTTGTGAAAACTTTTCATATTTTCCTCATGATGCAAATTAAATCTCCTTCTCCCCCCACAAAACCTTCTCTTTCAAGACATTTTCTGGATTAGCTCCAGGGGAAGGGAGAAGCACAGATGAGCTAAAACAAGTAACCCAACTTATCAAACACACTGCAAGGCTGGATGCATATGGAAATGAAATATATTCACAAGCAGATAGACTAGATATGTCAGTATGTTTTTGCCATCTCTGATATAAAAATAGGTGTCAGCAAAAACCCAGTATAAATTCTTGCAAGCCCCTGCAGGAATGCTGCTGTTTTCCTCTGGATTGTTCAACCAGCACAATCACTCAGAAACTTCTCATAATTAAGGAAAAAAAGGGGTGGGAGTGAATCCACCCCAAACCCTCTCTCCTGTTGTGTTCAAAACCCCTACCAAAAACCCCAAAATTTTTCACATTAGTTGTAGAAAGTACTCCTGGGTCATCACCACTGACCCAGGGTTTGTTCCTTGTCCAAGAGGGAATGAGAGGATTCCCTTCCTGTGGTACTGGTGCCATCACTGGGTGTCAGAAAAGAAGTCAGGAGCATTTAGTGGCCTAGAAGCAAACCAACAAAAATGCATCTGCTCTTAACAGCAAAAGCAATGCAAGGCGTGCTCCTACAAGCTTCACCTTACTGAGGAAAACCTCCCTGGCTTTTTCTGTCCTGTGTTTTTCTGTGAGCAGGCATCACAACCGGCACGTGCGGGGGCTGCTGCCGAGCGCTCCTCAAACTCTCGCTCCTGCATCCTGGATGTGTGTGCCTGTGCTCATGCATGCATGAAAGATGTGGCAAACCGTGGCAGCCGTGACCTGAAAGGAGCACCAAGCACAGTCGGCCACCCTCCGAATCGATTGATGCAGACTGCACAGATGCTCTCCTCCAGCACCACTGTGGGCAGCAGCAACACACACAATGAAAAAGGAGCTCTCTTAAAAAAAATTAAAACGAAAATAAATTAAAAAAGGGAATTAGAAATGTTTTGCCTTCAGGCAGCTCTTGGTTTCTCCTCCCACCCAAAAAAAAGCTAGTGTGTTGCTTTTGTAAGCTATTATTAATTCTTATATACATAAATATAGCGATTTCATGCCTGTTCTAGAAAATTAACAAATTGAACTGCCAAAACACACCCCAGTGTATGACTAAAATGCAGTATCTTGTGCTTCACCCAAGCTTCTCAATTACAACTTGTCTTTTTCTGCCTTTCTTTCTCTTGGTTTCTCTTTCCCCCTCCATTTTGTCCCAGATTTCAAAACTCTAAATTTTAGTAGATTAAATTGGTGGAAATCTTGCTCCTGAACAAAATCACTTCTTGGTCTGCAGCTGCAGCAGACAGACAGGCTGCAGCCTGAGGATGCTGGATCAGCCACGGAGTATGGAGCATTTCAAATTTAGGTCACTTGTGCTGCTCTGACCCCAGCGAACAGTGACGGCGTGTTTTTCCACACTTGAGTGTTTTCCTGCTGACCTGCGTCTCGAACAAGACAACAAGTCCCAATGCAATTTAAAGAACAAGGTCAGCACAGAAGATATTGAATGCTAAATATGCTAGGAAAGGGGCAAAGTGACTGGGAAGAAGAATTCACTTTCCCAAAGTTTGCTGACGGAGACTGAAGGCGCAAACACTAAAACTGCACGAACACACATCCTCTGGCCATGTTTGCTGCCTGCATGACTGGGATCCAAAGGAGGGCCTGATGGCAGGCAGAAATTGTCACCATGTGAGGCAAAGCGGAGCTGAGCCAGCGGCACGCACGATAAGAATTATCTCTGCTGGAGGCCGCTCGCTGTCGCGCCAGCACCTCGACTCGGCGCTGACAAATGCTGGGGGGAAGCTGGCGCCGAGGCCAGAGCCCACTGATGATAAATATGGCACCTCGGGCGCTGAGGCTGTCAAACCAGCGGAGCACCCACCTCGCTGCAAATGAGCCAACCCCGCCACATTCAAGAGAGCGAAACTCCTTGAGGAAGTAGCTGCTGGCTGCAGGAAGGTGGGAAATGTAGCCAGGTCCTGTGGTAGTGGAAAGTGAAAGGGAGAAAGCCCCAGCTCTCTTCCCTTGGGGCTCTGCTATTCGCTGGAGGGTTGGAGCAGGAGGCCGGGCAAGCTCCAACTGCTCCTTTGCAACAACACCTACTCAAACTGCTTTCTAGTTGTTGGACTCAACATTTGTGTTTTTTCACTTTTATTTCTTAAAAAAATTTTTTTAAGAAAGGGATTACAGTTTGCACAACACAACAACGGTTTAGTCAGAAGAATGGTTCCTGCACAACTCTGGTGTTTAACTACACGTGAATCCAGAGGGGAAAAGCTTAATGGACAGCAATGCGAGGTATTTTAGCTTGCCTCTAACTCTTATCCTACTGCTTCAAAACTGCAACACTCCCCTGTGGACATCCTCAAGCACAAGCAGCATGGGCAATTCAAAGGAAGGTAACCTGGAAGGAATTTTGCCCACTGGCTATAGGCTTAGCCAAAGATTAACACTGGGATCAATCAGAGAAGCGACACCTACTGAATACACACTGGCAAATAAAACAGGCAAGCTTGTCATCAGGCAATGCAAAAGATTCCCAAAGGGGAAAACCAATCTGGACAGGCTCTAGCAGGAGGAGGAACTTTGTCTTAATGAGTTTTGGATAAATGCATGGGTTAGTGATGTTTTACTCAGAGGATGAAATAGTGGCCAGCAAGACTAGAACAGTGACCTGCTGCACTTGGCACTAGTGAGGCTGAGTCTTGAATCCGGCGTCCAGTTTTGGGCCCTTCACTACAAGAAAGATGTTGAGGTCTTGGAGTGTGTCTAGAGAAGGGCAATGGAGCTGGTGAAAGGTCTGGAACACAAGTGTTATGAAGAGCAACTGAGGGAGCTGGAGTTGCTCATCCTGGAGAAAAGGAGGCTCAGGGGAGACCTTATCGCTCTCTACAACCACCTGAATGGATCTTGTAGTGAGGTGGGGTCAGTGTCTCCTCCCAGGTAACAAGCAATAGGACAAGAGCAAATGGCCTCAAGTTGTGCCACAGAAGGTCTAAATTGGATATTAGGAATAAAAATTTCATTAAAAGCACTGGAACAGGATGCCCAGGGAAAGGGTTGAGTCACCATTCCTGGGGCTATGAGCACAGAGATGTGCTGCTTAGGGACATGATTTAATGGTGGCCTTGGCAGTACTGGGTTAAGGGTTGAACTTGGTGACACTGTATGTCCTTTCCAACCTAAAGGATTATTTGATTTTCAATTTTAAAGACTAGAATAAAGAGATGTGCCAGAATAGATCCAACTTGGGTGAAAAAAAAACTCCACACTTCATGTAGATGGAGATAGGTTACATGAAAGAGCCGAGAATGAAATTGTAACAAGAAGAAAAGTCAGTATCATCTCTGTATTATGACAACAGAAAGCAGATCTGTCATAGTAAGTAAAGTTCATATTGCCTAATTTAGTTAATAGGTTTCTAGAGAAACAGCAAAGTTCATTCACAGGGTACAACGTTTTTTTTCACTGGTGAGAGATTTGCAGAAAAATCAGAGACAGGCATTGTTCTTTTAACTTTCACGCATATAAAAGACTAATAAGCAATTAGGAACTACAGACGTTAGGAAAAGGGGCTGATCCCTTCTCCAATCCTGCCAATTGAAGATTATTCTCTACCATCTCTTAGCTAATGGCTTGTAAGATCTAGAACTAGAAACCACAGGTGGAAGAGCCTTTTTCCACCTTCTGTAGCAGACTATTCTCTGGATATATGCACCTACAAAACGAGTACTTTTACATTTTTCTCTGTTAATTCCTGATTCTTGTTATATCTCCTATATTGAAAGTTTCTTTTGTACTTCAATTTTGTTTCATCTTCCATTTTATTTCTCACATTTGTGCTTTTCCTTGCTGAAATACTTCAAATATTGTTGATAATATCCCCCAAGGTATAAAGCATCTACAACTGACTGCCTAGATGAGGTGTCTACACAAGAGAAATGCAGAGTTTGTTGCAATGTCAACCAACACCAAGAGGGATCCAACTTCAGTGTGGACAGAATCAGACCTTCAGAGCTACAACTCCCCTGTGCAGTTGGGCATCTTTATATGGCCAACCGTTGTGAGGCTCCCTCCCATTGTATTTCAGATCCTTCCTGGTATTATTCCCAAGTATTTTATTGCATCACCCTTTTAGAAGTCTCTCCACAATATGCAATAGTTTCATTTGGGATTAACTTCTGTAAAGTTAATTGCAGTTTTGCATTTTGTTTTATGTTTCTGACCTCTTTAGGTCAAAAACAAAAAATGCAAAACTTTGAATATTTGTCCAGACATGTATTTTCAGCTCTTCATAATTCAAATGTCATTCATACAGCATATGAACCCCTTCATGTCATCAGTTTAGTTTAGAAAGGACAAAAATTAAGAAGTATTTCAGAGACAAAGCAGGACAAAGTTTCTGAAGAAATGCATAGATAAATCCTGTTTTCTCACACTCCTCCCATCAGATTATTTCACTGAAGCAATTTTGACTGGAAGCCCTAAAATACTGGCAGAAATGAAATAGAACCTATTTTGAAGGAAAAATGCCCCGACAACCCAGAATTAAAGTTATATAAGCTTAGACTGACTTCTTTAATAAAGCAATGGGAAGTTGCAAACTGAGGAGAAAACATAAGTAACAGACCCAAGGATCAGAGATTATATTGCTGTATTAGAGAAAAGTAGACACTACAGAGATGCTCGCCTACTGGGAATACTAAATAACATTGCTGCTTAAAAGGTAAGAAATTGCGGAAAATAATTCTTTATAGAGTTACAGCTAGGTTATTTTTAGCACCAGAGGAGTTTTTTTATTTGCTAGTCTAAGAACAACAGTGCCTCTGCAAACAAAATGCAGGAAGTTGGGGAAGAAAAAGAAACAGTTTGTACTGAAGACTTGAGTTTGGAAATGCACGACTTTTTTCAATTATTTTTCTGCAGTAGACAAATATAGAAAAGAAAGGTGATGTAGGGACCATATGGCGTGTTAATTCCAGTTGTGACAACAGCTCTGTTGTCTGTCTATCCCCTCGCTAGACTGTGAGAAAATGTGCAACTTGTGTCACTGACACCAGAAGCAAAGCCCAGTCTCATTGGGCATGGCAAATATTAATGTATAGGCAAATAAAAGCTTGGAACTGGGAACAAAAATTGAACGACCATCTCTTTCTTGATGGGGAGCATTGCTGAGTGCACAAAGAAGTAACAACTTCTTAGGTGTTCAGGGCAGCTAGGATAAACCAAACAAAAATAACCCTGGAGCGAGGACGAAACATGCAGCTTTTGAAAAAGAGCATACAAAATAAAATTACCTATACAATGTGTTTGGAAAAGAAGCCTGGAACACTCTCCTATAAATCCAACCAGTCTGTACCACACTAGCACAAAACTTAAGTGTCAAACAGGACACTGGCAGAGGCGCTGTGGGTAAGAGCACCTCAGCTTTGTGGGAAGGGACAGCCCCAAGAGCTGGGTGGTGATGCACCCACGTCTTCCTCCCAGGTGAAGGAATGAGGAGAGGACAAGGCTGTCCTGTACTGCCAGTCCACAAACTGGCCCACAAACAGCCTGCATCAGGATGCTGGAAACAGGCATCTGGATTTGGGGCATGGAAAGAAACAAAACAGCCTCCGCTTTCACATTCTGCACTGCAGCATGGCAGCGGGTGGCTGCTGCTGTTGGAGGCAGACCTCGGCTTTGTCCCTGCGCGTTAGTCTCCTCATCTGGCCAGCAGGCAAACAGTACACTTAGAGAAAACAAAGCAAGACAAGCAAAATAACCAATCCCCCAAAACCCTCCCAAACAAAACCCAAACAAAAAACCCCAAACCAAACCCAACGACTCAACACAGAAATAAAAGAAAAAAGGAAGGAAACTACCACCACTGCCCCCCTCCCACCAAGCCCTCTGAAATCCATTCGATTATGGTTATAAAAAAAGCACCCTAATCTATTTCAAGCTTGAAAAACTATAGGATACTGATTCTCTAGCAACTGGAGATGAGAAAAGCTTCGCAGACATCCAGGAAAAACATTTAGTAGCAAAGAGATATGGAACCGGACAAACTAAACAGGGTTCTCAGGCAGGACACAAATTCTTAAACTAAATGACTGTTGTCAAAATGTATTTTTAGTAGGTAAATCCAGACAGACTTACAATTTTTTTATCTCTGATATGATTCCCCAATGTCATTGCTGCTGCTAGTGAGCTATAAGGAGCAAAGCACATGAAAAAGCACATGAAAAAAGGAAATTGTTCTTGCTAGATAATGTAATTCAAACTCTAAATATTTATTTACTCTTGCAGGGGAAAGGGAGCAGCTGAAGCACAGCTGGGATAACTCAGCAGCAGGAGCTGCCACGCGCTCCCCCACGCCATGGCCTCTGGCTGGGCCAGGAGGCCGCAGGGGAAGGGGGAGCAGAGCCAGGCTGGAACACACAGCTGTGGTCCCAGCAGCTCCAGCTTGCACTCTCCACCCAGCATGCAAACTCAGCCTTAAGATATGGTCCACCTTTCACCCATACTGATGAGAGGAGGCTGGGTTCCCACCCACTCCATCCGCAGCAGTTCTCCTCTCCATGCTGCATCCACCATCAGTGCTCCTGGAAGGGTCTCATGGATGTGTGCCCCAACCTCGCCCTGAGATCTGGTCAGGAGCCCATCCTAGTCTAAGACCAGCTTCCTTAGGTACTGTTCCAGCACTGATAAGTTACCTCTCTGACCTAAAATGAGGCCATTTTGGCCCAGCAGCACATCACCAGGACTGTGTGTCTGGGCAGGGTCAGGCTGCCAAGAGAAGAGGCTTGGAGATGAGGATGGGTGGCTGTAGGCACTCTCTGCAATTGAATGAGGCTGCTGGGATCTGCACTCCACTGGGAACATGGCTTTGCCTGCCTCTCATGTGGCAGCAAGACCTTTCTGTCTCCTCTGAAAAACTCTTAGGTTACACTGGTGCAACTGCTTGTAGGGGGGCAGCAAAACCAAGACAAAGAATTGATCCAGGACAAAAATACCTACTCAATAGGAGGTAGGGAAGACAGGGAGGAAAAGCATAATTTGTAGCCTGGCTCAACTGCGAGTGGATTTATAATTGTGAGAAGCATGCAAGATTTCCTTTAGCTTAGTTCAGCTTTTCTTTAAAAATCTTAATTTTAACTATTTTAGTTAACGCGTATGACATGCCCTGTTCACAGTACTGGTTACCCCATACAAATTCATACCTGCACAGCATTAATGATGACAGGAAAGCCTGAAATCCTGGCACGAACGCAGCACCACCTTGTTTTGGTTTGGGGTGTTTCTCCCCTCGAGCTGCAGAGGAGCCCTGCATGCTGGAACACTCACTGCATGTCCAGATGAGAAGATATAGCAGCCCTCAGACACAGGCTGAAGTTGTTCTGCTTCAGAGTCAACAGCCTCTTAGGCTGGTATGGCACATGAACCATCTCCGTAGCACACAGACACCTGAGAATCTGTCAGCTGCTTTCTGCTCGCAGATTTAACAGTAATCCTTCTGACCAGAAGGGCTCAAAATGCCTTTTGCGTTTTTCTTTTTTTAAAAATAAAAGCTCAGAATCTAGAATACACTCATTTCGCCTGAGCTGGTGTTACACCCTAATCCTACCTGCTGATTTCCAGATCTGTTAATTTGGTACCACTTAAAAATTAAGATCAAAACCTGCCTCCACTCCCAAAAAAGGATTTGAGAAATTATCATGAAACAAGAAATACACCAAGTTGCTACAAAGCAGAGTTGGTACAGGAGGTTACTCCTCAGTCAACTGTTTTAACTGTATTTCTCGATATTCCAATCTTTTTGTCACTTATTTTCAGGCAAAAGTCTTCTTTAGTTAGACTGCAGAATCAGTTCAACCAAGATCTAATAAATAATGCTTATTTCCCATGCTAAGATTGGTTTTGTTTAACTTGACTGAGTTAGGTAAAGAAGTGACAAATCCAGTTGTGTGCATGTATATATTGATATGAAACAGAAAAAACATGGTATTTTCTACTGTGAGTGAAGGATTGTTGCCAAAAGTCCCCTGTAATGAAAAAGCCCAAAACTTAGCAGAACCCCAGGCACGTTCAGGCCTTGCTAATCCCACACAACTCCAGTTTTTGCCAGCCTCAGCCAGAAACAAGGGCTCATGGAAGCCTTTGAGGGTGTTATGAGAACAGGTTCAAGGAATTGATCCTACAAATTTCTCTACCACATAGGAAGTTACCCACGACAGGAAGTGTAACAGGCATGCTCCCTACTCATGGCAACTTTTTTTGGTTGTTTACAAATTTGGTTATTTACACAGCACTTCAACAGAAATATTTTTTTCCCAAATACGCAGAAATTAAATGGCAGTAAACTCACTGGGCCAGCTGACACAATTCAATGCCACTGGAAAAAATCTGTGACCACACACAAGTAAGGTGATGCAGGACCTGTTAACATCCTGGACCTGAAGTGCAATTTACAGTCCACATACCAGGAGAACGAAGCACAAATCCCTAATAACAGCCCCCTGTAGCTGGGGGACTAAGCAGGTGCACCTAACAGGGCCTTCACAAAGGGACCCCAAGGTCCAATTCCAAGAAGAAAACAAAAGGATTTAGTAAGAAACACTGTGCAACCATTAAGATAGATCTAGTTCAGATATTTTTAAGAGTATAAGCAAATGTGGATCCTAACAGATAATTCTGAGGGGGGAAAAAAAGCCCACATGTATCTAGAAGGCTCATCCTAAACATTTAGCAGTTACTTTCACAATAAGTCTTTTCATGTTTTGGTATACTAGTGCAATGTTCGTGTTCTCAAAGCTAGCCTGAAGGGTTTCTAAATTAGTATGTCAATGTTACCATGGTAACATAATGTACTACCAAAATGGACCACTTTTTATACAGCCACTATAATCGAGTTAGTGACCAAGCAAGTTATAAAAACTCTTGCTTTTTCAGTTTTGGGGGGTTGGGGTTTTATTGGGCTTTTTTCTTTGTATTTGGTTCCTTTAAGTGTTTATGATTATTTTTACTATTCCTACACTTTTCTAAAAATATTAATAATTTGTTTTGCTCATCATGCAGGAATAAACAAACAGAAGTAGAATCATCGCCACCAGCAAAAAGCAATTCTTAGGACTTGCTAAGGGTAGCTGTAGTTTCAGTTCCCAGGCATACAAAGTTTTGACACCCCATCTCCGGCTTCACTTTTGCAGACTGCTCACAAACTGAAGACATTCTTTCCTTGTCACAACACTATTTAAAACACAGCGACATCTCACTCTCAGAGCTTCTTACACACCAGGATCCTGCCCAACATGCTGCCTCTGATACCCTGGGGCATGCTAAATGGCAGTGGGTGCCCTAAAAGTCAACCTGCCATCCTTGATCAGACAATCTTCAACCTGAGAATACTCAAGTTAAAAACATTCTCATGTAAAGTTCAGTGTTCAAAAGACATCATCTTCACGGTCATCACATCCACACAGACCAGAGTATCTGTCCTACATTCACAAAAATTCGTTAAACACATGAGTTTCTTTGTATCTCCAAAAGAAAACCATCAGCCTGAGAATAAATGCTCTCAGTATAGCCAACCCTCACCAACAAGGGCAGCACAGGATCCCATGTGGACAAGGAGCCATGTCCATCCAGCAAGTTTTCATGCAATGGTCTTTATTTAAACACCAACAAGTATTTGAATTAAGATCTCGAAGACTTGTTTTTGGGTATTTTCTATTAAGAGATAGTATCTAACTGTATATTTTTTGTATCATAAGCCTGCTGTAACAACCTCCTTGGGGCACTCCTGTGGTCTTGCTGTTTATAAAAAGAAAAATTTTAAAAATATTGAGGTTATATGAGCTTATTTCTGACTCTTGCTTTGTTGAAATGAAAGAGGAAAATAAAAGTCATTGGTTTATGGTTGTGTCAGTAAGAGCTTGACATACTGGTTTACAAGATCACTTATCAATAGCACTGACATTCTAAGCTGACCTCTCAGTTCAATAATTTGTCAAGTTAGATATAATTTTGTTATGAAAATTAATAAGAATGTTTACTCCCTTTATTAGCATGAGAATATGTCAAATAACCAACTTCCCTACTTTTGGTCTGGCTGACTATTTTTTATTCTTCTAGATGATACTGCCATTTATAGTTGAGAGGTAATGCCTAAGTATATTTGATTAATCTACTGAAAAAACTTGCTAAATTTATATTCCTTTCAGAAAGCTGGAGGAAAAGGAAGAAACAGTGTCCAAAGACACTATGCAAATCCTTCCAAAAAGACTTGCATGAGCCCACAATTGCTCCTTGTTTTCCTCTACCACATGAAACCACAGTAAAGGAGAGAGTAACCCTGGGATTCCCATCCCACTCCACCCCCAGCTTTCAAAAAAATCACATCTGGAAGATATAAAGGAGAACAACAGTCAAAATATATAAAATATATGTGTGTAATGGCATATATACATACGTACACACACACTATCTCTCTATGTATGTATATATGGTGCAACAGTTTAATTTGTCTGATTTCCAGTGTGGATGCACTTACTTAGGTATGAATGCCTTTCTGCTGTATAGGTGGAGTTTGGGGAAAGAGTATACCACAATCTTTTCAAAAAACACATATGCATGAATGCACCACCAAAGTGAAATTACACATAAAGCTCAAATCATTGTCCACCTTCAGCAAGCTTGGCTTCCTAACTTTAAATGGCTGGTTTAACAGAATTGTCCAGTCTGCAACACACTGCAATGATTTGTGGGTGTGGCTTCCTCTTCTGCTGATTACAACTTTTAGGCTAAAACTAAACCAAAAGGTGGCTTAGGGATTTTTTATATACAGCCCTGAACACATACCTGAGCAAAACAGTTAAAAATACCACAATCTTATTTTTATTCCCCAAAAAATACAAAAGTGCTATATCTGCAAGTGCTCCAAATGTCACAAAAAAACCAAGTTCAAAAGCATTAGCAATTGTACATTCCCCTATTATGTTGTAAAAGATGCAGTGTGAAAAATCCTTTAGGATAATCTTCTCCGAATCATTAATTCCCTTCCATTTACATGAGAAAAGAAACACCAGATCTTTTTACGCTGTTTGCCACAAAAATCACAGCCCGGGGTACTTCTCACTAAGCATTGAGGTCTCACAACCTAGTCTTTTCCCAACTGTTTTGAAGGACAGATCCTTACTTTAGGATTTTCCCATTTACATCATTAGATAAAATAATCCTCCCTCACTCCAGAAGTCATAACAGCTGCATCTTAATTGGAAAGAAAAACAAATAAGGACCAGAACCAACAACTGTTACTGCAAACTAGTGGCTCTGAATGCCAAGCAGCTGCCTTTCTGTCAAAAAACAATACATGACTTGTAAAAGTAAGGTGCTTGAAAACAAATCAAATACCAAAACTAAGCTACTGCCAACGAGGACATTGTATTTTAGTGATAAAAATTCATGAGACACCAGCCAATTTCAAGCTGCAATCATTTGAACATAATCCTTACATGTAAGACATCATTTATAGAAAATAATTTGAATTACCAACTGCAGAACTTATGACTTAATAGATGGGATGCCAAATGCTAAAACAATTCACACACCTGGTTGTTTTTATAGTGTGTGAACTGATGGGGTGGTGCAAAAATTAAAGTTATTTTCAATGATGACTGTGCTGAGAGCATACCTGTCCTTTGAGGGTGGAGAGCACTTGTGGATCATCATCATCAGACCTCTCATGCTATGTCCCTTTGCTGCACAACTGTCTTCCTTAAAACACCAAAGTTTTACCAGAAAATTTCACTGCTTGTCAGCGGAATGTTTAAAATATAGCATCTTCTCTTGTCGAGAACAGTATTTATGTCCATGCAAAAAAATGGAATTGCTGTGACAGCGTGAAAGAGTTGTGAATTTGCAAGGGGAGCACAGTACAAGCCTGGGCCCCTCTCCATCACCTTGGCTGTAACGTGTGGAAGGAAGGAGCAGGGCAGCCACCCCACAGTGCTCCTCACTCCCCTTCTCCTCTACCTGCTGCAAAAACAGTCCGTGGGTAAGGAGAAAAAAAATCCCGTTTTGAAATGTTCTGCAGTTGCTTAGCAACCACTACCAAACCTTAAGAGATTTCAGTCAATGGACTGGCACACCCACCTCTCAACATGAGGAACACACCAGCTCAGCCCCAGGATGGTCCCAGCCCCAACAGCAGCATGTCCCTCCTCATCTTTCAAACCCTCTTCCAGCTGCTGCTTTCCTACCCATTCCAAAAGCCCCACAGACAGGCAACAGCAAAGCACCCATGTGCTGGTGATGAGATTATTTTTAATTGTGAAGATGCCAGCTACACCCTTTCCTCGGCTACCACACACATACAAACCACGACTGCCTTAAAAAGCAATTGAGATTGAAAAGCTGTCCCTGACCTTGCCTTCCTGTGGTAGAGACCAGGCTTCTTCCCAAGCCATGCAACGTATAGGCAGTGACCACTACAGGCAATTCCCACACATTATCCGTTTCAGAGGGAAGCACTGGCCAAATTGTGCAAAACTTTTGGTCTTTGTGATCACACACCATTGTTATGCCAAATGTTTTGAGATTTTAAAACTTTATCTACAGATAGATAGATACAGATATATGTATGTGAGGCTACACAGATTTTGATGTGGAACAAAGATTCTTCTAGCACTCTTCTGTAAACTGCCACTAGATGCATACAATCTATATAAACTATGCTGGAAAATGCATTTTCTTTTTTACAGATGCTTCACTCCGCAGAAGAGTACATATGGAGGGGAAAAAACCCCACACCACACGGCAGTGCAACACGTTTGAAGCTATCCGTATAGGAAACGCTGCTAACTAAAAGCAAAAATTTATGCTGGAAATCAAACCATTTGTAACCAGTATAGGAGTTAGGTTCAGAAATAGCTTTCCAAGTCAGCAATACAGCCAACAAACTGCAGCCACATAAAAGCCATGTATCCTGTCCCTTACACAGCTGGCAGAGGAGAAGGACTACCTCCACCACCCAAGCTGGCAGGAGAAGCCAAACCCACACCTGTCCATTTGTCTTCACCAATGGCAATGGCACTGTGGTGACAGGATTGGCTTAGCCCAGTCAAGGGAATTCCACCTTTGAGGTGAGCTGTCCCAGGCTGAGGGGCTGCAGGGGCCATTCAGGGACCCCTGCCTGTTCCAGCTTCCCCCACTGCAGTCCAGGCCAGAGCTGGACATCGCCCAGCCCCTGTGGTTTTGTTTATTTTCTGTGATCCTTAATGGCAACTGTGAACTTCTCTCACATGTTACCTTAACACTAAAATAACTTCAACAAAATATTGCCCCTGTGGTAAACCCAGAAGAAATAGATCACCATATTTCTAAGACAGAGAAAGGCTCGGAGTCCATTTGAATCTGAAGGTACATCTTGTTTCCTGTACCTACTTCAATCCTTAAACCAGGAAATTCCTTAATTTTACTCTGTTCGCTCCGTCCTTCAAACTAGTACTCAGTACTTTTTGAAAACTTATCTGCCCTAATTTATCACCAGTATTTTCACTTATGAAAGTGTGGTGGTATCAAGTGGACCTCTGTGATGGTATTTTACAAACAACTCACTCGGTACCTCCAAGGGACCTGTTACATTCTTTATGCTTGTAATTCTTAGTATAACAAAAACAAATAATACTTTCTTAATTCTTAAGAAAGGCACTGTTTGCAAATCTCTCCTAAACATCTAGTAGCAGTAAATGTTCAGAAGCTTTTTGATTTCTTTCAACAGTGCCCCAGTGATTTTAATAGCTCTGCACTCCCAGGTGTTTTTATGTGAACACTGGAAACAGAGGTAAAGGCCTCAATAAATAGGTTTGGTTGTGGGTTCTTTGGTGGTGGGTGTTTTTTTTTTCCTTTGGTTGTGTTTCTCTTTTTGTTAACAGAGTGACCTCACAGTAGCATTGCCAATTGCCTTCACTGGCAGCCAGTGCATGCAGAACGGTTTTGAATAATCTGGCAAACAAAACTGGCCTTAAGACTTTCAGTCATCTTTCAAAAAACCCCACCACCAAACCTGAAAGGACAACAACAAAACCCTCTCTGGTTTTCCAGAATGATATTAAACAGAGTTACCTAATTAATGCTTGGAACCATGACATGGGTTGGACTGTGCCACTCCCTATTTGTACCTGAAGAAAAGCACTCAGGGGAAGAGAAGTGCAATAATTATTGCAATTCCTGGCTCCCGAAGGTAGGTTGCATCCCCTCTGCCAGGTCACAATGCAGTGCTCAAGTCTTCCAAAAGGACATGTCTCCCTTTGCTCCCACAGCCACCAGACACACAAAAATCATTTCAAGAAGCTCCAGAAAACATATACTGAGTTTGTTTAGTACCTTCAATACCAAATAGCTCCATAACAAGTTGTATTTTGCTTCATTATTCTTTAAGATTTCCCTCATATTTTATTAACGTTATATTTTATCTTCCTTCCCAGGACAATTTGCTTTTGTAACTGACGGTATTTCTCATTGCAGACAAATCCATTCACCTAGAAATGCCACTAGACTAGACTTGTTCTCTGTAATCAGTGACACCACAGCAAGTTTCTGTTGCATTACAAGCCTTTGCCTATCATCTGCACAGAAAAGTCTTCCCAGCAGATATGATTCTGCAGATGCACTGTTACAAACACAAGTCCTTCTGAAATGATCTTTTTCTAGGTCTTAATTGACATGTTACTAATACTCATTTTGCAAGATTGCCTGGTGATACTAGATAAATTAAAAGATGACCATAACACAGCGGAGGACACTGAATTTATTTAAACAGTATTAGCTCCTCCCAGGTGGAAAGGTTGTAAAACAAAGTACAAAGATTACTGTTTGAAAGTGTAACAATGAGATGACTGAGGATGGCATTATGAAGGCAAGAAACCAAAAATTTTGGTAATAAATGGAAGATGACAGATAATGTTAGGATATCTTACCAAGAGGTTCAATACTGCGCACAACAGAGAAGAAGGAACCAACAAAAGATGTAAAGACAGATGATATGATCAAAGCCACAGGCTTTGGGAAATGCTCTTTCAAGCAATATTCAGAACTGATGTAAGTGGGACAAGGCTGCTTTCATCCAGGCTGGAAAAGTGACAACACAGTACTTCAGTAGTAGGATGAGACACACGGATGGCAGATCGCACAGAATGGGCAGATAGAGAAGCCTGCATCTCAGACATGCTACACTGGGAAAATCTTCAAGATATGGGCTTTCCCTGCTTGCGAGGGCCTTGGAAGAAAAAATAGGCGCAGGAAGGACTGGTCAGTTTTTATTCCACTGCTATGGTATGTGGTGATGACTGCTTTTGTTTACATCTCCATTTTTAATTATTATTATTATAAAAGATTAACATGTTTAAGATAGGAAGAAAAAGATATTTCTGATTCAATTGGATTGCAGAGTTTTTACCTTATGGAGAAATTATGAAAGTGGTGTAAGTGCTACTTTGTCTGGAAGGATCATCATAAAGGCTCCTTAAGGCTCCTTAAGGCACAAGGCTCTCAGCAGACTAACTTGACAGAAATTGCACTTCATACACAAGTTAAGCGACCTTTATTGACAAGAAATATTGGGACACTTCAGGGGTTTAAAAGGCTCTGAAAGCAAATTATAGATTCCAGCTGGGCAGAGGACAATTTAGAAGAGAGATTAATGCTAACCCTGTTTTCATGTACTTAAAATTTATACGGACAAACTCTATATCTATACTGAAATAAAAGTTTTAATCTAACTATGTCAAAGGCAATGCAAGCATTCAAAACTTATGTAGACTATTTAAGGACTTAAGTTTCAAGGGAGAGTACATTTAAAGAAGTATAAATCATCGCAGGTGACAGCTCATGTGAAATAAAGCAATCCCCCTGGATTCCAAAACTATGCTAAATAGATACAACGGGGACTGAAACAGAATTACATTTAGTATGTTTTTTCTCTTTGAGAAGGAAAAATGCAATTACTTTTTTGAGGCTGTATCAGTTCTGCATTCGTAACTGGGCCACCTGACTTCTCCCACAAGTGTAAAAAATTGAAATAAACCAGTAGTAAAAACGAACCTCATCCACCTGATTCTTAGTCTTAGCTATTTATTTTCTAAATGCTATAAACAATTTCAGTTTGAAGATAAAACCCAAATGGAGTTCCCAAAGGCATCACCATAGCTGGGTTTCTCTCCTCTTTATATAAACACTCAGAGCTTCCAAATTTTTCAGTAGTAGTGCAAGGTACAGAGTCATGTTTTGATTGGTACCTCTGGCTGAAAGAAATCAAACATTACAAGGAACTCAGGAAGTCACACGTCTGCCACAGTGCTCTGCACAAAGGCCCCTGGTGCAAGTCTACCTTGGTGGAACTTGCAGTTGTTCCATCACCACTGGGCTTGGTGTGACAGAATCCTCAAACTGGCAGGCTTCAGGAAGAAACATCCTAAAAAAAGAGCTCATCCAACATCTTCACACTTAATGAAAACTCCTTTCCAGCTGTGAGGAAAAGCAGGACACTCACACCCTGGTACATGTTGAAGGCGCTATTGCCAACCCCATTTTGAAGGTCTGACATCAAGTTCCTAAAGAAAACCCAGTAAACTCCAAGTAAACTCTTCCTTGGGGAACGCTATGTCAATACTCCAAGTAGCTGAACAGGAATTTCTTCTGACAATTCCATTGTCTCTTCCCTGTGGAGTTTGGAAGGGCAGAACCATGCAAGAAAGAGACAGTCACACTGCTCGCCTGTGCTCACTCACTGCTGGCAGCGCCGAGCTGACCTCTGACTTGCAGGGCAGCTTCAGTTACAGGCAGGTCCCACTTTTACTGACATCAAACATTTGAACATTTCCAGATATATAATGAAGAGCAAGTTTCACACCTTAAAATATGAACAGGACTTTTTCTTCTTGCTTCAGATGGCCTAAGAGTCCTTGAAATTGAAAATCACAGCAAACATGAGCATTATAGATTTGGGAAGAAAAGGGGCCGGGGGACAGAGAGAGAGAAAGGGATGATTAAAAACACACAGGCAAGGAGGTAAAGAAGAGCAGGGAAGGGAGACTGAAGCTGTCAGTGCAAACCCACTCATTCTACCTGCATGTTTGCCATACCTGACAAGACAACTTCACTACCAGTGGATATCTCTAAATGATTTTCAAAAGACAACTGCATTGACCCAAGAAAGTAATCTAGTCAAGTGTAAAAGGCATAACTGCTAAACTAAAATGAATGGTACAGTTCAGAAGGATTAACGGGTTTATCAGATTAATTTTTGAAAATTCAACAGCAAAAAAAGTTCCTAACTTCCTAGTGGCTGTGACTGAAGCTGGTGTGTTAAAGCAAGGAACTAAGCAAGCTCTCAGAACCAGAGATCAGTTTCTTTCATCTTCAAAACAGATTTTATTATTACCGTTATTTTTGCAAGTGCGTTTCTAAGAAGTTATTTCAAGACCAATGAACAAGCAGGAAAAACTAAATCCGACACCATATTTGACCATGAAGCATCAGAAGAGAGAACACGGCATTGCCATTTACTTAAACAACTAAAAATCTGAACGCTTATGGGAACAAAGATAGTTTTTTTCAACTTTATATATAAAACCTCAAGTCTGAATGCTCTGTCACTTATGTTGGCCAAGATATAAACAAAGAAAATCTCTTCAACTCCAAACAACATAATATTAATGATGGTCCATCATTTAAAGAAGGGGAAAATGTGAGTTGAAAAGGAGAAAGAAAATGTGGTAATGCTATAAGGCAAGATTCATGGCTTTGAAGGGACATGATGAAGAACTGTGCAAGTGTTCCCTTTTCTCCACAAAGTATCCAATTCACACTACAAAGGATGCTGACAGACAACTTCCTCCAACACTACCCCTGAGGATCACCTACACACCAGAAGAGTACATGTAATTTTAGCAGTCAGCCTTGTCCAGCTTTCTAATTTTCAAGAACACCATAAGACAGCCAGACACAGCTGTGGGCTGCAGAAATAGGGCTGAATAACAGCAAAGTCATAATTATGCAGATGTAGGACTCCAAAAACTATTTGAAAAAATCCAAAGTATTGAGTACTCTATATAGATACATAAACTCAGGCCAGTTTTTATGTGTTTACTGCTTAATTTGGAGCTACCTTTTCGAGAAAGAGGAGTCTAGCTGAGGGTGGACCTCTCTCTTCTGACCCAGAGCCTTTTGCTCTCTGCTTTCTCTCCTCCAGATCTCCTCTGGACAATTTGTGCCCACTTACACTCAATGTGCACCGGGAACAAAGATGCAATTAAGTATAAGTAGTGCCCAAGAGAAATCATCTAATAAAAATAAAGCTTTCTTTAAAGCAATTTTATCCAGCTTTTTGGTTTTTTTACTATACAGATGTAGTGTATTTATGGGGAAGGGAAAAAACATCTCAATGGCTGCATAAAGCATGTATGGCCTGTTATTTAAAATATATATATATATATAAAATATATATATAAACCTTCTACTCCTCACTTTTCCATCTCTGATATTCTCCAGCTTGTCCTAATTTTCAAGTATGTTTACACTGGAGCCAGAAATAGGTAGGTGTATACATACCTATACATGTGTACACTCATACCCTGGGCATGAGTACATGTACACTTACATCCAGCTATAAAATTTTATACTATTTGGATTGCAGAATTAATATATTAAAAAAAAACCCAACAATACTTGCCTAGAGTTGCAAGGCCTGCTTGGTCTGCTGTTTGGAGACTTCTAGTAACAGATTCACAGAACAGCTGAGACTGGAAGGCACCTCTGGAGCCTGTCTAGTCCAAGCCCCTGCTGACAGCAGGGTCACCTAGAGCAGGTTGCCCAGGACCTCTGACTTGCAGGGCAACTTCAGTCACAGCCAGGTCAAACTTTTACTGAAGAATGTCACATCAAACATTTGATCAGGTGGGTTCTGAAAATCTCCCAGGATGAAGACTTCACCACCTCCTGGGGCAACCTGTGCCAGCATTTGACCATCCTCAGAGCATAAAAGCATTTGCTTATATTTAAATGGAACTGCCTCTATTTCAGTTTGTGCCTGTTGCCTCCTGTCCTGTCATGGGAAACCACTGAGAAGGCTCCATATTCTTTACTCCCCCCAATCAGGTATTGATACACACTGAAAATTCCATAATTAATTTTAGTGAAAAGCAGGGGAAAAAACTCCAAAAAACTCTGTGTAGGATCCTAAGGATCCTAATGCTTCCAAGACTGTTTTCCACAAAGCCAGAAGTAAGAGTAGGTAAAAAATCAAGTAAAAAATCAATGGTAATTCAACACCAGATGAATTTAGTATCTGTAATATCTTCTAAGAATGGATGTTTTTTAACAGTTAGTTACAGACATGCTTTTTTTTGCAAATATAGGTTTCAGAGTTGCAAATTTAGCCTTCAGTACTTCATGCTGAAATAATATATGAAAGTGTAAGTTGTTTAGTAGCATAAGGAAAGAGAAAATACTTGCAAAAACTCTGTCTTTTTAGAGAGCTCAGAATCAGAGTTGATAATAAAGAAGCATCCCAATTTTTCTACACATACCACAGTCCTCATCAAGTCACACTACAGATGAAGAACCCAAATCCTGTATACTTTAGCACAGGATAGGAGCATAGTCTGTTTTTTAGCACAGGATAGGAGCATAGTCTGATAGGAGCTTGGCTGTTTTTCTGTGAGGATTTTATGAAGGCAGTCGGAAAAACTTCCTCCTAGTGGACAGCCTATGGCAGGATGCTTTAGGCACCCAGTGCAGAAAATATGCCAAGTGCCAGCAAAAGAAGAACAAAATAAATGTGACTTTAAGGCAGTTAAGCACCCACACATCTTGGAGCCCTGCAGGCACCAGCGAAGCTGTCAAAATTCAGGTCAGTAATGTGCCACAACTGTCTGACACACCTTCAAAGAAGGAGGAGCAGAAGCAGCTCCTTGGGTCAAGCTCTTACAGAAACACAGCTGGTGTGAGGTACCTGCATGAAGGCATGACAGAAAGGAGCCCTGTTTGCAGAAAGTGGTCAGCAAAGCTTATAAATCACTCAAGAAAGGCCTGATCTAGAAATGACAGGAAGATGAACGGAGATGCTTGCTTCCAGTAAAGAGGTAACTGGCTGAGAGAAAAAAAGCAGATATGTCAGACTTGAAAAGGTCAGGGGTACAATTTGTATTTGTCAGAATGAGCTTTCCAAGCAGGAGTCAAGGACATCTTGCTCCAACAAATAAATACATAATAACTTCAAAAGTCAAGCATCTTTGGTAAGAGAACTTACATTCTTCGCCTGTGTGCCGTCCTTGGGCACCTCTGCATAAATGATATTTTTGGATATTGTTATGGTTTAACTCCAGTCAGCAGCCAAGCCCCACGCAGCCACTTGCTCACTCCCTCAGCCAGCAGGATCAAGGAGAGAATAGGAAGCGTAAAAGTTATAAAACTCATGGGTTGAGATAAAGACAGTTAAATAGGGAAAACAAAACAAGGAATTACTTTGCTGCTTCCCATGGGCAGGCAGGTATTCAGCCATCCCCAGGAGAGCAGGGCCCCATCACATGTAAAAGTGACTTGGAAAGGCAAACACCCATCACTCCCAACATCCACTCTTCCTCCTTCTTTCCCCTGCTTTATATCCTGAGCATGATGTCACAGAGTCTGGAATATCCCTTTGGTCAGTTGGGGTCACCAGTCCTGGCTGTGTCTCCTCCCACTCTCACCAGCATGGCAGCCCGAAAAGCAGAGAAGGCCTTGGCTCTGTGTAAGCCCTGCTCAGCAACAATAAAAACATCTCTGTATTATCATCACTGTGTTCAGCACAAATCCAAAACACAGCCCCATACCAGCCACTGGGAAGAAATTCAACTACCCCACCTGAAACCAGTGCAGATATCCACCTCCTAAAAAGGGGAAGGTGGCTGCAAAGAAGTCAAAGAGCCCAAGGTTGAATGACATGTAGAAACTGAAGGGCAGAGAGGGGGATTGGAGAAAGTGGGGAAAAAAGAAGAGTGGATTTAAATGGGAAAATGGAGCAGACAAATTTAGAAAGGTGGTGGCAGCAAGGAGAGGAGAACTGTGGTGACAAGAAACAACAAACACCAAAACACTGGAGCGTAATGAAATCATCATATTCTGAGGTCCTCTTCTGCTGCACGCTCCATGGTCCCTGTCTCTCACAGAAAATTTAGAGCAACTGTACAGCCCCTGCCAGGCCTTACCCAATCCCTGGAGAGCTAGGGGCCAAAATAGCAACCTCTGCACTCCACAATACGGTAAAGGAAAATAGGGGACACCACATGCCACCAAACCATAGATTACAGTAGGGATGATGTAACAGTAATGGAAGAGGAAGGGGTATAATTTATCACGTCCCTCATACATCTTCTGACTAGACTGCTGCTGTAATGTCACAGTAGAAATACAAAGCTGCACACTCATTTCCAGATGACTGCAATGCCCAAAATACCCAATGACAATTATGACATTGAGACAGAAGGAAATCATCCTTACCCTGGGAAGTTTGTACTGTAAGAGCTTATGTAGACAGGAATAGTTACACTGATGTTATATTTTTCACTCTTTGTAAGGACATTTGCAGTAATGGTTTATAATCCTAAAGCACAGACTGTTCAGTCTACCTTGCAACTCCACAGTTTGTGGTCACATAAAAGATAATTCATCTTTATTGTCTCTGTTTCTCCCTTCCACTCTAGCCTTTTTCTGCCTAGATTACACAGGCAAGAAACATTTTGGCACAGACACTGTATCATATTGTGCTTTTGTATTATAGGCCAACACACCACACTGTATTAACATCTCTCCTTCAGTAACATTATATACAAAACCAGTACCCAGACCACTTATAACCATGGACTCTAAAGGACCCTAAATAGATGAAACAGCTAAATATTCACAAAGTTGTGAAAACGTGCATACCACTGCAAATGTAAATATTCACATTTTCTCTAAAGTTAAACAGCACTAATAACCCATACGAGTCCTATGACACATTGCACTACTTTGCTACAGCATTGTTTCTATAGACTTCGTAATCAGGAAGTAGAATAACCTCAGGCTTAGTCTACCAACTTGCACAATGTTAAGCTCTCTTAAAAGAAAAGCAAGAATTTAATATCCTTCTTTGCCATTAATTGGGGTTTTTGTATTACGAACATTCAGGAAGGTATGGATAATACAGTAAAATTATTCTATAATACCCAACAGATAAGCAGCCAAATAAGTAGATGGCCATAGGATCATCGTCAATGTATAAATATTCCTTCAATCAATAAACCGATATACTACAGAAGTATGTGACAGCTACACAACAGGGCACAAACCCAAATAACATCTGTTAAGGAGCGGACAATTAACGTTTAAAAATGACATATATACAAAGTGAGGATCTGGGCTGGAAGCTCCAGGTGCTTCATGGAATGATGCAGCAAATATTTGTGCCTACAGGTGGCCAAAGCACATCCATGAAAGACAATGTGAAATTAAGACAGGAATCTCATTACTGGGATTATGCAGACAATAACATCCAGGATTACTATTTGCTGGTTGTATTCTACATTTAATCTATCATGTCACACTTAATACTGCAGGTAATACATTTAAGAACAATTAAAATTAATCATAACAAGAGATTAAGGGTAAAAAAAATTAATATCCATTTTGCTTTTAATTCACCATACCATTGTGAGAATGGCAAGAAAGAGCCACTTTCACTCCCTGCTCTATAAAACACAACCCTACTCTCAAAATTGCAAATGTCTGACACTCAGCTGCCCAAAGCTAGACTTATTTCATCTATCCAGTTTCTAGATCCACATGGTTAGCCCCCAGGGTAACTTGTGCCCGGCAAGCAGAGCCCTGCAGGAGGGGAAGGCAGGGCAGGACAGGGTAGGGCAGACGTTCCCTGTCACCAGCTCTCCTGTGCCCAGTCCCGGGGCATGGGAGGACACATGTCCCTGGCCTGGAGCAATTGTTGTCTGCATACAGAGAACGTGTTTGCATTTTGGACACTGTTAAACAGTGCTGCTGCATAACTGTGGGAAGAGTGGCACAACAATAAGGCCTTCCCAAGCTTATGCACACTGTGCTGAGCCCACAGAGGGAATCTCCATCGAGAGGGCTCATCCTGCACCTTCACACCACCCAGCCCAAAAGCCTTCAGATTTGAAGAATAAAATGACCTTCACTCAACAAAATACAGAAAACAGGCTATTGATTTCCTGTGAGCTCTCAAAGTGTTATAATAAGCATTTATAGATGGGCTATTGAATGTCTCGACCATTTAAGCAGACGGTCATTTCATCAGCAAAGTAATAACTGGAGTTTGTTCCAAAAACAGAAGAAAACCAAAAAGGAGCTTTAGGGCACAATGTCACTTTTCTCATTCTAATATAAGCCTTTATACATATATCACTTGCTGCTGCTCGACTTAAAAACTGTAAGGCATGTAAGTACAAATCCTGCAAAATAAACACCATGGTAATACTTTAAATCCTTACGACTTCTTCTGGAGTATCTCTTTCATTGCTAACAGGCTACAAAAAAAATGCATTAACCTTAAGTATCATCTTTCCCCTTTAGACTTGGTAAGGGTTTAAGCAATGCAAAATTCACTTATATGCATAGCAGTAAAAAGACATAATATCTTAATAGCGAAGAGCTAGTGCAGCACTGTTTATTACAGCCACTTGGTTTACTGCATATATCCCATCTCCAGCCAGCAGCCAAATCTGGTGTTTCTAACATTACTCTTCCAGGAGTATTTCTATTGGATTATGATGAGAATACTGGTATGACACTGAAAGTGTTTTCTACACAAACATATGTTAGAGTTACATGGTAGAAAATATATATGTATTTATACATGTTTACATACATATATAAATGAAACACTTGGGATCTTGATTTTCACAACATACTTTTGTGCCTTTACCGTACATATGTATATACACGTACATACTGTATTCCTGTTGGGAAAGAAAAGTTTCCTTTTCAAATAACAAAGGACTTGGAGATTTAACTACAGGGCAACAAACCAGAAATGAGAATAGTTCACAGAGGCACATAACAAACCTGCTATGCATACATTTCCTAACAAAAGTGTAATTAAAAACTTTTACATCAAGAAACTCACTGACAAAGCTTAAATACAAAATCTCATTGATAATAATCTGAAGTGTGTTAAATTCCCTGGTGCAATACACTGGTTATAGTTAAAATATGCTTATAGCAACAAGGATGTCAACTTTTTAGAAAGTAATTCACACGAACTGTTGCTTCAATTTGTTTTCTTAGTTTACCAGGAAGAAAAATGAGGTTGTAACAAAATGAAGCAATAACAAAGTAGCATATTCCTTGCTGTTAAGATATTGCAAATTTAAATTACGTCACCAGTTCTAGTTTCACTACTGTCACGTTTTCTTGT
Source organism: Callaeas wilsoni (assembly GCA_013398955.1). Classification (NCBI taxonomy): domain Eukaryota; kingdom Metazoa; phylum Chordata; class Aves; order Passeriformes; family Callaeidae; genus Callaeas; species Callaeas wilsoni. Next base: position 141,565 of record VWPU01011010.1, read on the forward strand.
GATGCTTGCATGGATCATCACAGCTCTTTCTGGAGGCAGAGACACCCACACCTAAATAGCTGCTGGTGCAGCATTTCAGTTCCAGTGGGTGGTGGTATTACCTGTACCCACCACCAAAAATATGATAACTTTCCATTTTTCCAGATATACTTTATGTTGCTTACAAATAAGAATAGCCTAATACATGGGAGTAGAAAATACCAGCCTCTCCTCTCTTGAAAACCCACTGTCTGGATATGGTAAACATGTGATTCAGCTGAGGATATTACCTTCTACATTGTTATTACTAAAATTGATTTCAGTTACTCCTTCATGGGATGCTGTTGCAAAGGTTATAAAAACATAGATAAATTACTTGAGGTGAGCCTCTGTTAAAAAAGGCAGAAGGCATAAATCAGCTTAGAGCATCTTTAAAACACTTTTGGTTGGTAACTTGGGGCAATGAGAGAATACGAAACAGCTCGAGAACAACATGCCTTCACATCCTGAGTCCTCCCTGTCCAGGCTTAACTGTCACAATGCAAAAATGCCATTTTCCAAGTCTGCCTAAAAGAAAACAACTTCGAAAACAGCTCCTGGAATATGGAAAAAAACTTGCTCTTGACTAAAATAGATACCAAGTTAACTGTTTTAGTCAACAGCAAAACTTCAAACAAACTGTTATGTACCAGCTGTGATTAAACCTCCCAAATACACTTCTGTTTGAATATACAACCACAAATAAGAAAGCATGTGGCTTTGTTGTACCCACTGCCACATTAAGTTGATAACTGAATAAATGCTCACATTTAAGGAGATCTACTCAGAAGGTAACACAGTTTCATACCACATACTTTAAAAAGGAACAACCTAAATTTTGCTTTGGTTTATACAGCACAAAAAAACCTCTTCAAGGATAAGTGCAAAGGGAGGAATGAAGACTAATACCAAAATAGCTCCTGTTCCTAACACCTTTCTGATCCTGGCTGAGACAATCTACTCGTACCTCGGACGCATGGTGGCAGCCAGCCAGCCAGATGACTGGTGACTTAATATACAAGTTCATGTGGGCTCTGGAGTCTGACACAGACAAGGGCATTAACTCTGAAGTCTCACCAGTCAGCCTTAATATTCAAAACTCATCAAATGAGTCATGACTACGTTATAAGACTTTTTTTTAACACTTTATGCTTGCTTCCTTTTGTTCTGAACAGCTTTCACTGTAGAATGTTCTCATTAAATATGCATGCTTTTTATAGGAAAAGTTGTGATCAATTGATGCGTAGGTCAAGTATGAAAAGAACTTAAATGAGTGTGACGCTATGATAAATACTGTAATAGTCTCAGAATCACAGATTAAAAGATTGGCATATATATATCTTGTTTCTTTCTACTGCTGAAGGCAGTTCTCACAATAAACAAGGCTTTGGGCCAAAAATCAGCCTTGAGAACAATAAATACGTATAAAATACATGTATGTGCAAGCAAAGGATATATTGAAATCTACCAGGCTGAATAGCTTCAGTTTCATTTTGAAAGCCACTTAAAATAAAAGCCAGTAGATGAAACAAAGAATCCACCCAAACATGAAGGCTCCAGCATCTTTGTTGAAAGAACAATAGCATATTACTGCTCATCCCTCTACCTTGTTGCAAGAGAACTATCAAGACAGTTATTGCTGTGATCATATTAAAGCATACTTCACAAAATTATTCTTTAAATTAATCACTATTTACAGATTCATCTTCATATGCTAATAGTTGTAAATGCTCTAATTCAATTGCTCGGCAGAAAACATTCCAATAAAAGAAATATTACTATTAGCATAACAAAAGGCAACCAGTAAAATCACTCGTATGCACAGGCTCAAAATTTCAAATGAAAGCAATATTCTCATATAAATACACTCTATTTTTGAACTGAACCCACTCTAATGACATGTTTTGTAATCTGACGGCTCTCCCACCAGAATATACATGATATTAATGAAAGCAAGATCAAATTAAACAGATGACATGATTAACAGTATTCATTTCATGCATGACTGTTTTACCGGAGAGATAAAGACCTGAAAGTAATTACCACCAAGTAAAACTCCTTCACTGACCTCTCCGCTCCCAGCTAGCAGTCCTTAAGTACTGATGCTTTGCAACAAAGACCAGTGCCTTTCATCTGTGGGCTTTCTTTTACGCTACAAGCTGAGCACCTCTCCCGTTGCATGCACGCAGTACCTCTGTATCTATGTCTGTAATGCAGCATAAAGATTACTGGGGAAACCTATCAAACCGGCAGGCAGCAACCCCGGCCGCCAATAAGCGGGAGGCACATGCAGAATCCAGCACATGCTCGCTGAGGCTCGCAGGCTGGCACCGCTGCCGAGCAGGCTGCTAATCTAATTATAGCCCTTCGCCGAGCACAGGGCTGCTGAGGCACCGCGCGCAAACAGCCCGGCACATCACACCTCCCAGCCCGCAGCGTCAACGCTTGGGACTGCTGCTCGTCCGGGTGCGTCACCATACAACTCCCGTTTGGGGGTTTCTTGTTTTTGTTGTTGTTGTTTTCCCGAGTGATTCACCTACGAGGGGGTTTGTCTCCATCTCTGAAAACAAGGATCTATTTAGGTGTGCCCTTTGAGAAGCCGACCACTTGTAGTTTGGTGGGTCTGTTTCAAGGAGACAATAAAATGCAGCTGCTTATTCTGCCAGTGGGAATTCTGGTTTTGAATGCGCACATTGCCAGCACCCCACACAGCAGATCTCAGGTTTTGTGCACTACTGCACAGTCTACAATGTGGACCCCAGATCGGCGAGGCACCACACGCATGCTTTCAGCGCACAGTAGCCCTACAGAAGTCAACAGGACCCCCTCTGTCTGTTCTTTACGTTTACCCGTGGGCAGACACCCAGATGATCAGAGGGCTTCTGTGTGCATTGGCACATAAAGTCCTAACTAAGCGTTCACGAGGCTAGGGTGCAAATGCCAAGGAAATTTTTGCCATTATGCAGAACAACTTAAGTCGTTTGGAAAATACTTACCATGAGCAAAGACTACTTAGATGTATGGGGAAATAACACAACTAAGTCCTACGTGCTTACTTATGCTTATTTTATAAATAAGTCTACGAAACAAAGGAATGTTATGATCCAAGAGAACATTGTGTGTTTGAAAGATGCTGGGAGCTTCTACAACATCAGGTAAATAATTCTGAAAAAAAGATACAGACACTTACTGTTTAGTCTTCCTTGACTGTACATTTCAATTAATCCTCACTCTGTTTAGCACAAACAGAAAAACACTTTTCAGATGTTTCCTGTTCCCACATGGTTCGTATAATCACCTAAGCTCTACGCTGACCAAAAGGTTTTCAAACATCAGTGACAATATGGAAGTACACAGCCTCACTATCAGAAGTGCCAGTTGCGGTGCCAGCTGTCTCTTGTGAGATGCAGTACATTTTTCATGACTGATTCTACAAAAATATCATAATGCTATAGCACTATGCACATACAAATTACAATGCATTTTTTAAATGTTTCACTAAGTCACACATAAACCATATCCATAAACATTACACTAGCAAGATCCTGAACCCCACTGCAATAATGAGTTCCACTGTGCCCACACTGGCATTTTTCCTAATTCTTTACTCTTATCACCAGCACCATACAGTATCAGGCACAGTCCAAGAGCATGACATTAAAGGCTGTCTATAAACATTTTTAGCTGTTGTACTTACTTCAGCACAAAAATTATATTTGCTACTATATAAAATTTTACTAATGGAACAAGACCTCAGTATGGTAAGAGTGCAAGACCGTATCTACTGCCAGTATGTAAATAGCTACGTCACAGCTTTCTTAATCTGCCAATGAAAACTGCTCATGAAGAGTTGCTCTGTGCTAGAAGTAGACTTCATCTCTGTAACAATAATATTTTCAAAGCTATGTATGGCTAGAAACAAAAAAGAAATGCAGGAAAAGTGACATTTTGCTCCTTGATTCAGTGTTCAGCCAACATTAAGCTTTGTGTTTCAGTAAAAGAAGAAGGCTGTTTTATTGAGTCTTTCTCTTCAGATTACATCATCTAAGAAGCTCATCAAGTTTTATAAACTATGCTTCTTTAAAATACTGTGGAATATTCCATGTTTCTTATCCATACTGCTTGAAATCAGGAAATTATGTATTTAATGAAGAAAGGCAGGACAGGCAGCTATACAGGGGTTAAAAACTTAATTGGAAGAGTTCAAGAGGCATGTAAAAACCATGCACAATGATTTGATGATCTGATCCAAAACATTGTTTTTGTAACAACACTTTGCCAAAGGTAGCAACAGGGGAATAAGACCAATAAAAGTCTTTACCCTAGTCCTCTGATCCAGCTATTGGGAATGCTCACATTTGCTAAGCAAAAGAAAAGATGCACAAACACAAACAAAAAATACAGTCAAAGAGACTCAAATCATTCTTTTAATCTAATCCCCATTCACAAAGCACCAAAGCATGTATGACATATGAAAAAAATGACCAAGAAAACTGAAATGGGAATGAACCAGGCTTCAGCTGCTCCAGGACTCAGTTTTGGCTCCCTCCCACGCAAGCTGCTAAGCCTACGTGTCTGTCCCCACTCTGCCCAGCAGCTCCCCAAGCCCTCGCTGCTTCACCCTGTTCAGCTCCAGCACGGCTCCCTGGCAGCCAGCCTCCCGCCTCCTCCCACAGAGCTGCTGGTTCCAAGGGCATGTTCAGCCCACATCCCCAGCAAGGGCTGCCCTGGCAGCACACTCTCAACATACCATTGCAGCAGGGTGTTTATTCCAGGAGCTGCTTTCTTTTTTAAAACCTCACGGTAGCTAGCAGCTGTAGTTGAAGGACCCGCAAACAGCTGCAAAGGTGAATTTCAAGAAACACCTATTTGTCTCTGCAACAGAATCAATACTCACTAAACCTCTGTGCTTAGCTTTGCAGATCAGCCAGAAGAGTGACAGTGTCTCTCAATTTTTACACTTGCTTTTAACCATCATGACGATTTGCTGGGTCAGGAAGGTATGGGGAACTGCACAGCAGGCTAACGTTTAGAATCAGTGGTCATTCACAAGAACCCACATTTGGCAACGGCAGATGGCTAAAACTCCAACTGGGGACAACGCAGAGCTCCATCAGCCTGCCCTGCCACCCATGGTGATGGCACATGAGCACCTGGACCATGCACTGGACCTGTGACAGGATAGAGCCATCTATAGATACGCCAGCAAGAGAAGCCAAGAGAGGTTTCATAAGGACACAGTCACAAGAGACTCATCAAATCCCAGAGAACACAGGTTTCATGAGGACACAGTCACAAGAGACTCCAGCAAGTCTCTGTTGGAAATGAACAAATTGTGAAAGGTACGCAAGTTGGCCAATATTCGGCAGACTTTCATCGAAAGCAAAAGCCTGTCCCTGGCACAAGATACCCGCCTGTGCTAAGCTTGAAGTTCCTGCTCCTCCGCATGGAAACAGAAGGTCTCTACAACACTTTCAGCAATTATAAGCAAGTTAGGCTTTCTCTAGCTCAATTCCTTGACAGAAGGATTTCAATTAAAAATTTTCCAAAACCATATGGTCTGAGGCAGATGCCCATCACAGAGGGGAGGAGAGAGGAAAACCTATGAGAGTATGATGAATTCATCATATGACACTAAATCCAGCTTTCTACAGTGAAAACTGTCTAGCAAGCACATTAATGAAACTTACACTTCATTTAGGCGTATCTAAGTGAATTAACAAACAGATTATGATTTTGGGAATAAATAACTTTTTACCGTATTATTATCACTTGTGTAAGTACTTCCATATCCAAATATTTCAATATAAGAATATCTTAAAAATTTCTGATGTGTCTTGCAACTGAACAGGTTTCACTCTGGATACCACTTAAGCCTTGGCTTCAAAATGTATCAAATATTGCTTGCAAACTGCTACCTCAGTTACTTAATTAGATTTTGCAAAGTATAGTAAGCATATGGAATGAAAATGAGTTGAGCAAAATGGCTGGTGAATCAACATGCTGCATTTCTAAAGGCAATAGTGTGTATATTTCCAAGCTGTAGCCTTGAGAGGTTGAACTGAACCAATTACTCTAATGAATATTTTACTTGGCTTGATGCATTCATTAGACTTTTAGAAGTAAGCTAAAGCATCCCATGGTTATGTTTACGTAACAAAAAAATCTTAAGATTTTTGGATGGTACTTCTGACATTCACACAATTTAAAAGATAAGGGGACAATTTTCTCTTCCACTAATTGTTCTACATTCCAGTTTTCCTTCCCGAATAAATTTATCTAGCATTATTTTCTTTTTCTTTTGAAAACTACCTTTGATTTCACAATAGCTATTTGCTGAGCTCTTTCCTTTCCTAGCAAGTATTTGGGAAGTCTGCCAATTGGTGGTAAACTCATCACTAGGCCCATCATCATTTATGGAGGAAAATAAAACATGGGCCTAGTGTTTGCTATATAAACTTTTCTCTGGAAGTCACAAATGCCCTGAGGTTGGCACTCAGCATGAACAAACTTATTTTTGTTTTGTGTAGCACAGGGACATTTCTTGGATTTCCCCAATTTTGCTTGGTAAGCAAGCACTTACCTGTCCACATGTGTGCATTTGTCAATGCTCTCAATCACGTTTTGAAGTTGGACAGATAACCTGGAACTCTGAGCTTTGGTTTTTTCAAATATGCTCATTATATCCATAAACACCCCAGACAGAACTCCTCTGTAAGTTTAACAACAGGCAGAGATGTCTCTATATTAATGCCAGAGACTTGCTGCAGGATGGCACTAAGATTGATCCCTACAGACTATTTTTTATAGCATTCTTATTCACTTTTATCTCAGAATCATAGAAAAAGCAAACAAAAAAAAAACCCCCACACCCACAGTCCAAAGTACATTGCCATCCCTCGCCTCCACAGACCTACACACTGTCCGTACCTTCACTGCAGACGTAACTGACTGAACTGATGACACCAGTCCATCACTGCCACCTTGCAGAGCCAGGGGAGGAGTAGTTCTGCTGTCAGTGAGGTGTGTTTCATCCTACCGTTGACGCATGTGGCAAAAAAGGATCTGAAGTGAAGCCTGCAAGAGGTTTACTATGCTGAGCATTTGCATTTTGGACACAAAACCAAATCTGGAATAACACAGTACTATTCTATTCTTAAGAACACACAAATCCCAAACAAAAGATCACGTAAAAGACTTCACATCACCCTGAAACATGCCTCCCTTCACATACCACTCCAACACATCTCTGTACCAATGTCAATTTTCCATTCTTCCTCAAGTTCCATCCAATCTTCCTTCAGCTATACCGTATTTCAGCAGTCATCCCGAACTACACAAATATGCTTTGTGCCCTCTTTTATTTCCACCTTACTTATTTTTCCCTCCACTTCCTTTCCTCACAGCTACCAGCAGAGACGCAGTATGAAGTGTCCATCTCAAAAGGCGTAACGCCTGCCAGCACAACCAAGGCCTTCTCAAGACCCAAACATGTGTGCCTCGCAGCCACCATTTCACGGCCTCTGGTTGACGGGCTAGATGGCCACAAAGTTGGCAAACCACAGAAAGGGACCACACTGTTTACAATAAGCACAGGAAAAGCTTGAAACAGTGCATCCAGAACATAGACCCTATATAATACATGACTGACTCACATAAAAATCAATGGTCATGATCCTAGCGAGTCAAAAATTGCAAAATATATTATGGAAAAAACAGCCTCTGCTTCCAAACAGTTAAGTGAGAAAGGCACATTGGCAGACCAGAACAAATAGATTTTAAAATACAGCACAATAAAAAAAAGACAAAACATGACTGACGTAAGATGTTGAAGTCCTAACACAAGGCATAATGGCAGCAAAAGTTAACTGCTCACAAGGACACAGGAGGTTAAAACTACACTGGAACGAGCCACAAAAGGGCTTCATAACTGGATACACATATTTTGTAGTTGCTGGTGGAAAACAGGGACCCTGAGAGCATCACTTAAGCCAGAAAGCTGATAGACAAGTATGGATTTCCCTAGTGGAAGAGCAGAAAAGAAGAGCTGGCAATATACTAAGTAAACTTCCAACACCTCCACATTATTAATCTTCATCACCCTGCTGGCATTTTCTTCTTCTCTATTTAGTAGCATGTTCACTATGATCACCTTGCTGAAATGGGTGACACAACCTGATGCTGAGTATATCCAACTGAGATAAGACTGGCCTGGGAAAACTTTAAATACAAATCTTCCATTAAAGGACAGGTGTAATTTTTCAAAAATGCTATGCTGTAAAGAGTGCAAAGGCTGAAAGATGAAGTATTGCATTCCTCCCTTTGAAGAAAAAACTCTGCCAGACTTGCTCACTTCTGTAATTAAGAATGTTATTACCAATTCTGAGTAGAAAGAGCAGCTCCAAGGTTTTCTTTGATCTTCCGTGATGACAATGAAGACCCATCAAGCTCTCTAAACCCCATTGTTTTTTTTATTCTTCAAAGACTGTTTTTCACTCTCTTACATCTCTCTATGCGAGAAAGTGTTTATGTTGAGCTGCAAGATGCAACTAGAAAGCAAGTCAAGGTGCGACTGTTGGAACACGAAGTGGTTCTCTGCAGACATTAATGCATAAAGGCACTTGCACAAAACCCTCCTTGCTGCCAGGCAGCTCTCTGGGAGCTCAGAGATTGCAAACCTTTGAGACTTCAAGTCTCCAGTCCACACCCATAATTCAGGGTTTCAGAGCAACTCTAAGATCTTATTACTTTACACCAGAATTGAAGATATTTAGCACAATGAATCCCAGAAGAAAACTATGCAATGGCTTTCATTACCACAGAAATCAAGGCTAACGAGTTTCAAGACAGCCTATTAAATGTCAAGCCCTTTTAGCCAAAAGTAAAATAAATTTAGATTTTAATCTTAGAAAGATTATAATTAAATTTCTAGAAATTGTGTCCATATAAAACCAGCAACCGTGACTCGCCATACTGGAACCCAGTCTCACGGTCTTCTTACAAGAAGCCAGAAGCATTTTGCTGGCACAGATGAAAAGCCTCTCCAGGAAGAGAGGTTTAATTATTTAATAGAGCAAGCCAAAAGCTCTTTTATGAAAGAGTCATCAGGACTCTTATTCCATATAATGTTCCTGAAGAAGAGCATACTTTCATCTTGGGCAGCTTGTACACCTAGCAAGTTAAATTTTGCTGAGCTGATAAGATTCCCATACCCTTCTTTCAAGAACTGCTTGACGCTTTTGTCCAATCCTCTAATGTGCAAAATGAGTACACAAGCCACATAAGAAGGGCTATAAAAACATAGCATAAATGGAAACAAATGAATGGCCACTCCTCAAGCTGAGAAGCTCCCACTCCTTGCTTTCCATTCTTTTCTGAACATCGGGGCAGACACTCCCCTCCCTGCATAGCGCTCCCACCAAGGTGAAGGGGAGAGTGATGATCCTACCAGAACTAGCATGACAGCTAAGTACTCTGAAGAAGACAGGAAACGTGCACTAGGGGAACTCTGCCACATTCTGGGGACAAATTACTTACTGTTCTGCCTTCTCAAACCTTTCTTGAACAAAGCAGCAGGCACTTTCTTCATCCTCCTTTCCTAGTCCTGGGAGGAAGAAAAGAGGTTGCCCAATTTCCCAGCAGCACACATCTGCGTGACACACTAGCCTCACATAAGTCATGACTTGTAATACTACTGGTGTCAATAACCAGAATTTTTCAGGTGGCCATTCTTATGAAGTGCCTAACCGGATGGAACCTTTCCGACCTTTATCCCAGATGCAACTCCACAACACTTCCAGAACAAGTTTCTAGAAGCGCAAGCATTAGAATTTTCAGTTTGAAATTAAGCAAATTGCAAATACATAACAACCTTCATCTTACAGTCGCTGTAATTTAACACTGCTTACACACACATCATCTTAGTGGGCATTTATTATTTTGTCAAGAATTTATATCAACATAAGATTAGGAAAAATCAGGGTAATGGTTACAGGCCTGAACTCAGTCTTCATTGTAATCTCATATACAGTTTGTGAGCACCAGCATAGAGCAAGTATAACTCAGCTTTCCTAATAATGTACCCAGTGAAGCTCAGTACATGTTTGAGATAATTGGTTTCCCACTACATCAAGTGGCCAATGTCTCAGCAGTGAGTCCTAAAGTCCTCACCATATCGGAGATAGGAAGGGAAATCAGTAATCCCATACAACATAACCTTAATAGCATAACAGGAACCCTTCTTGTCCCTACAGAAACTAGGCACAAACAGCAGAAAACAAGGTCAAAAGGTGAGCACTCAAAACTAAGTGAAGTCAGAACTGGACCTTTCAGTCAGTCTCAAACATTTATCTCCTGCATGGTCTACAACAATGCAATCTTTTACTGACATGAACCAAGAAAGTCTCCTCTTGACGTTTGCCTTAATCAGGATTTAAAGAAGAAGCTGTTCCAAAACTAATCCTCAAATAAAACAGACACTGATATTTTCAAAGCAAATTCCAGTAGTCTGTAGTCAAAACATAAGCAGCATAACCACAGTAGAAGGGTTGCTAGAAAAAGGAAACATTAGCAAGTTTCAGAGTTGCCTAAGTGTTTAACACTGACTTCACTGTATGCATTATTTGTATTCTGTAACAGAGACTGGATAACTAGGAAAAACAGCATAACTGAAAGATGTCATAATTTCTATACTCAGTTGGACTGCTGCAGGCAATCCCACCATATCCCACTCACTGGCACGAATATTCCTATTTGGAAGGACTGAGGAGAAGCAATGTGAATAACCCTGCACATAGTACTGAGTTTTCATGCTGATCAGTTCAACACATAGGCTGCAGCATGTGCATGGCTAACTTGCAAAAATCTAATCATTTATCTCACTTACAGTTTTCAAGCTGTTCTGAGTACATACAATTTCCCCATTTATATAATTCCATATCTGTTTCATTTAAAACAAACTGAAACAACTTTGAAATATTGATGTTGGGAAGAATTTAGAAGGCTCATTTTCTCTTGGTCTACTTGGGATATAATAAACTCTTGTGGTAAACTAGTACACTACATCAGGTAAAAGTAGCTTCTACTATTGTTTTGCATCGCATCAATAAAATGAGACCAAAAACCAACCAAATTAGATGTACGATTTCTTTTTTAAAATTCTAGACTCTATGTTAGAGCAAAGAACTATTTCAGAAGTCTGTATTCATTCAGAACTTGAGATTGAAACTGACTTTCACAGACCTATGAGTGTGTAAAGGTAAAGTCTGAAAATTATCTGTCATATTTTGCAGTACTCACATCATTTTTTTTGTGTCTCTGTATACTTATTATTTCAATTCCCAAAACTAGTGAAAGAAAAAATTTGGAGTAAAACCAGAGACTCCTGAAAGTCTTCCCAATTATATCATATGCTAGAACACCTCATGTCTCCCAATCCATGGCACTCCTCCAGCCTTACTGCAGCTGAGTCTGAGTTAATGTTTGGCAGAACTTACAGGTAACTTCCTCAAGTAAATAAAAACACAACAGGAAAAAATACCAAACCAAACTAACTGGGGATAAGTGAGATGGCCTGGATATTAAAAAAATAAAGTCTAAAATCTGTAGAACCTGCTGGTGGTGAAGGAGATGCATGTCTGCACTTCAGAAGCACACTATGTCAGAAAAAGCCTAAACACAACAAAACCAAAAGGAAATCAAAAAAGCATGTGTCAAAGAAGAAAAAGGCAAAAAACCATACACATAAAAGGTATTAGTAGGCAAAGAACTCCAGAAAACAAAGGATGCCTCCCAGGTGGCAATACATCTTCACTCACCTCATCAACTTGCAAAGCCTGCTGCAGGCAGATCTACAGAACTTGTGAGGAAAACAGTAGAATTGTCATTGTTGTATAGATTATTTGCATCTCACTACTACCAATCCCAGGGGAACTTACCAATAAATACTTTGAAAACAAAATTATCCAGGCAACATCCTTCCCAGCAGCAACACAAGCAGCAGTTCATACTTGCCAACTGTATTTCTTGTAGTGTAGATGTAACTTTTTTTACATATAGACAGATTTAATTTACATAGTCTTCAAGGCAGTCAGATGGAAAAAGAGTATTGATTTCTCGCCTGAACCCCTGCAATTCAGCACTTTGACAGAATTAGCCAAAAGGGCTGACTCCCCCACTGTGGTTAAATACCACGCTCTGTGGCACACAGCAATCCCTCTGTGGAGGAGGAATGCAGCTAAGGCCAGGGTCATGCCTTGGCAAAGACCAACCACCAAAATGAAGGCGCTGCTGCAGGTAGCAAAGACATCTCTTCTCAGAAATAGAATCATCCCCAACTTAAAAGTGCAGCCTCTTGGCAGATGGGGTCAAGTTATGTTGTGTTTGAAGGTAGTGTGAAAGGAGACTGAGAACTTATCCTCCATATGGCTTGACCATCCCAAGAGAATGCCTGCAGAGGCTGCATTCGTGAGAACACTTCCCACATTGTTTTGGGTTTTTGTTTTTCTAAACATTAATTAAACTCACTGTAGCCTACCGCTGAGAAAATGAAGATAGAAACAAGGATAAGAAGACAGAACAAAGTTAAAGATAGGTATAGTTACCTGATGCTTTAGATAACTGGTGAGTCATTTGAGTACCTGCACTAGAATTAAAGCGTTCAGAAATTAAAGGCTGCTGTCATGCAATCTATAAAAGAATGAAAGGCTACGTTACATGCATATCCAGGCTACATCTCACAGATTCCTTCTGTCCCATCCCCCCTTGTCAAGATTACCTGTATTTTTTGTTACAAGATAAATAAATTTCCTTCTTTATACAAACTTCTTTAATACAAGGAGTACCATTAATTTGAAAAGACTCAAAATATTAAGCTAACAAGATATGGAGCAAACATCATTTAGGACACCTTCTCCTGCTTCCCTTAACACTGATATTTAAAATGTTGACTGTGACTTAAATAGGTGAGTGCAGTAACTTAGTATAATCAAAAGCAATTGTCCAAGGAAATGTGATCTAATACTTGTAATTTAAAATTATCTTGCAATCTGATCTAGAGAATAAAGAAAACAGAGACATCATTCAGGTGAGTCAACATTTTCATTACAGGCTTCCTATTGCAGTGAAAAAAGTGAATGAATTGCGAAAGACGCTCCTATAGAAATGAGTTATTAAGAAGCAACTCGAAATAGTCACAAAGTAAGCATTATTTATATATATTTATTCATTTCTTTGAACCTGTTCTTGTTAGTAGAACACAGAAAGAGAAGAGAGATGACAAACAGAAAGCTTTACAGAAGACAAAACCCTACAGGAATAATCCACAGGCAACAGAAAACTTCATTTAGAACTGATGCGAATAGAGCGAGCTTGGAAATCAGACTGATTACACTTTAACACCAAACAGTTCCAGATAAAGACAACTTAAATCACATTGAAATTACTGACTTTTGGCTGAAATCATGTATCTTGGTCTTTCTTTACTTGAGCAGCTCACTCTAGAGTGCTTCTGATCAAATATTGTTTATATGACACAGGAGACAATATTTCACTCCTTTGAAAGCTTAGAGCATCTAATCTAGTATAAATTACAAATTGTGGCTGCAACAGGCAGCAGCAATAAAAGACACAGTGATATTTTTTAACTTCTTTTTGTTAAACACTATTAATACAGATCTATGCAAAAATATGTTTCTTTCTGGAAAACACTTTACAGATCAGAAAACTATTTTGAAGATGTTGACACATACAGATCAGGGAAGGCTGACTTAGGTTCCAGATTGTGCATTTATCTAGCACAAGCATTTATACTTAAGTCTACTAAGAACTCTGTTAATAAGAAACTTGCTAATATTTGGGAGTAACAAGATCTTCTCATTCCATTGTGCCATTGTAGGAGGACTCAAGGACAATGGTGGAAAAATAGAATCAGCCACAAAAGAGTTCACAGAGAATTTATTTTCTATTCGTTGTACTCTTCAGACTTCAAGAGATCACAGAGTCTAATACTAGTTCCTCTGGAAAAAAATTAAATAGAGATTCTTTTCATTCAACACATCTTCTAAGAAACAGGCCTAGGTGGAAACAATTTTATTGCAGAGCAGGTAATTCTGGATCACCCACTATCACCACCATGACATTAGCTGCCCTTATGGAAGGATAAAGACTATCTTGAAAAGCTACATTTGGTGCCATGATGCAGCTCCTGGTAAGCTGGGACACAAGTCCGGAACTGGTAATGACAGTGGTAAAATTCCAGGACTGAGGTCCTCCACTGGATGTTCACTTATGGCTCACCACCTTGAAGAAAAACAGAGTTGCTTCCTCCACAAAGGAGCGGTGCAGGACTTCTTGGTGCAGGAAACACGTAGCCACTGCCTTATGAACAGCTCAGTGCCCCATATCACTACTGGTCAGTGCTAAGCAGGGTTCAGTGAAAAATCCAGTGTGCACTTAATGCTCGAGATCAGCAGGCAATTGATTAATGTGACCTACTGGCCCCATTTGGTACATCAATTCCCTTATGCAACCATACCTAGGAGATGCAACAGGAGGGTTATCCCACCCAATGCCTCAATTCTGTAAACTTTCTGACTCAGACAGGGCCCCAAAGAACTTTTTGTTAAATAGAAATTAGATTCACCACAGGAGTTAAATTTCTTTAAAATAGAGAGAAGATCCAATGTAATTAGAACAAAGAAAACAACCTCTCTAATATACTGCATGTTTTTGGAATACCCTTCTTCATAAATTTAAGTTTAATCTTCCTTATAAAAATTTTACAACGTCCAGAATTTGGTTGTTGTTAGGTTTTATGGCTCTTTCAGGGAACACTTACCTAGTATTTTGACAGTGTACCTCTGGTAATTAATACAGCTGAAAATATCATTATCTCTGAACATGTATCCACCAAAGAAACAGCAGGAACATCTAGTCTGTTTAGTTATTAGGGGTGGGGCTGGAAGATCTGAGCATCTCCTAGGAGAATAAACTTTACAATTGTCACAGCTGAAAGAAAAGCTTCCAAAAGAACAAAGCCTGCAACTCATACCAAGTCACTTCTGCATATCAACACTGACTAGCGGCTGGGATCTTATCAAACTATTGATTGTTGGGTTTGGCTTTTTATAAGCATTTAACAATAAAAAATAATCATAAGAAAAGGTAGAGGCAATCCATACACCTCTGCCCTTCAAGTCATCTCCTCTCAAGAAACCAGTTGTAGAATTTCTGGTTGACATCGGATGACACAAAAGCCACACAAATTCTTTAGGTATCTGTGTGGTTTCCAGCAGTGAATGCCCAGAGCCACCTGGGAGACAAAGAACAGGGACCACATGGGTTGTGACAATGAGTACTTCACTGGACACTCTACTGCAGTGCAAATGCCACTATTCTCCTGTGGGCAGCCAAACAAAACATTGACTCTGATGCCTGGACACTCATAAACGTGCTCAAAGATTCTCCTTCCTATCAGCATTTTCTTCACCATATTGGCTTGGAGAAGACTAGTGTAAGTTGAGACCTGACTGCTTTTTTATCTTGATGAATGCTCATCTTCCTTCTACTAGGTCAGAACTTCAACATTACATGATGGAAAAGGCTAAGTCCGTAAGGGGATCCTCCTCGCAGTTTGGGACACCTTAAGGTTTGAAGGCCACATACAATGCAGACAAAACACTGCTGAAAAAGACAACTTACTTCTCTTTCTGTGATGAACTTGATGAGACTAATTCTCTGAGAAAATGCAAAATGCTGAATAACAGAACTCCAGCAAGGACCAAATAAAGCCCAGAAATATTTCAAGAAGCAGAAAGAAATGGTGATTTGCTGTTTACCAAAGTTTGTGCAAACTGAATAAAAGTCTAAGACTTAAGAAGGACAGAGTTCCCTAGGTATGACTTCATGGTAAAGAGACTTTCTCATAGTCTTTGGAGTGCAACTGCATACAGTTGTACATAGACATGTGATTGTCATTCACTGGCCTCTCTCAGTATCACAGCAAGCTTTGTGGTCCTCTTTTTCCCCCATCATCAACTTCAGATATGGTTCACCAGTATCATGATAATATGGCTGGGTCTGAAATTCTCTGAGAAGTGTGAAATGAGCTGACACCAAACAAAAAAACGAAGGACATCACTCTAGTGGTGAAAGAATGATTTATCTTACAAGATCTTGTCCCCTCTCCTCTCTGCCTCTTGCAACTTTACATTTCTTCATATGTTGGCCCACCTCCTTTTGGGGGGATCGACAATTTTGGGTGATTCTTTAACTGTCAGAAATACCCTGCCGGACTCTCTCATTTCACTGCTTCTCTCACAAGCACTCTGCAGACCTGTATCCCTTTTCTTTTCTGGACTTTGCAACACTAACCATACTTCAGACACAGCTCAGAGGGCCGTATCTCCCTCCACTGCTTTCCATCCACATGCTGTCTGTCCATGCTAGGCCCTCCATCTCTACTTTTGCCTCTCCACCACTGTGTCTGCAATGCTTTCTTCTGAGCAAGCTCTGCTGTCCCTCCTTTGTTTCTGTGAATGTCAGTGACCCGTTCCCTCCCCTCCAACTGTGCGCCTGTTCCTCCTTGCCCAAGACTTCCCATGTACACCAACCCATCTGCCCCAGTCTTTCACTAACACAAATCTCTTCACTAAGCAGCTTCCAAACATGGTTCAGCAATGCTGCTGAGCAGCACAGCAACTTCCGTCTCACCACCAGCCACCTTCTACCTCCACATAGCCTCATTTTTCTAGATAGAGGCAGTGCCTATACCTGATCTCTAAACTCTGCTATTCTAATTCTTACAAACTAGAGTAACAGAAATCGAAGGAGTAGTAGCAGCATAAAGTGCAAGTTCAGTAATAAAAAACTGCTTAAAATGGCAATCATCAACCAGAAACAAGGGAAGAATAAAGACCATAGTCTCAACTACGAGCTGCTGTTATGAAACTACCTGTGATGGGGTTCTTGAGCAAAAGGTATCCCTACATAAAAAACATATTACAAATTATGAACTTTCAGTAATCTGGAGATGTGCAACCTTGTCATCTGAGAAACTGAATTAAAAGAACAGCAGAACACTTGAACCAGTTGAAGAAAGAAAACCACATTTTCAGCTACTTCAGCAGGCAAACAAAATGAGATCTTGCACTTTCCAGACATGCACACTGAGTGAAAACCACAACGGCAAGAAAACGTCATTTGTTCATCCACATTTTCCCTTTGAACCACCAGGGACATAACTGTTCAAGATACAGATTGGAGGAAACAACCGTTCATTTAGAGGAACAAGGTTTCTACAGCTCGTAGCAAACAGACATCAGGCCTATCACATGGAACACATGATGTCGTGTGCATTACCTGCGGCATAACCAGCAAGATGAGCACACACCAGTGAATTCACGCATCACTATTCTTTTGCATAGGAGTACAGTTGTACTTTTATATCGCGTAGCAGAGCTGTAGCACAGAGTAAGAAAAGCTGGTGCCAGCAGAGGGAGGCAGTTGCTCTCCAGGACGTGCATCTTCACATTCCCCGATGCACAGTAGGAAGCCAACAAGTTTGTTTTTGTGGAAGTGAACTCACCCCTCAGCCATTGTGTAAATGTGGCTTTAAATCAAGCTGTAATTAGATTTTGCTGTATTTAACAAAACCCCTCTTGTGCTCCTCTTTTCCAGCTCTAGATGGGAAAGAAATGTATTTGTGAAAGAGAAAAGGAAAAAAGTTTATGCCTCTTCCCAGAGCATGTCCTGGCATGCATGCAAAAGCAAGTACAAAACATAAAACAATAAGCTTACAGGACACTCAATCTTCACATTACGTAGGAACACAAGGATCTCTCAGCTGGTCCACTGTTAAATGTCAGCTCATTATTATCAATATTCTCCTTCACCACATTAACCTTGTCAAAAGATACGAACAGTCCAGCCCTTGGAGTTTAGCTTCTCTTCATAAATTTAATTTACTTGGCAGAAACGGAAGTGGAAAACCTCTGCTAAAGACTCAGGCAAATTAAGGCTGCCACGTAGTCCTTCTAGGACAGATTTTTTTTTTCCCTCTCTTAAATTTTCTAGTCATAGCATTCCCATTTTTAATCAAACAGCTTTATCCCCCACTAGCAGTCTTTGTATGCTCTGGTAAATCCAAAATAAAATCATGTGTAGTTTCTTTTCAAATCTACTTTACTATAATACATGTTGCACAAGGTGGTTTTATTTTGTGCAAGTTCTTTATAGACTAAACTGCATAATTCCACTGCACTTTACACTGCCATATGCAGAACTGCATAGCAAATGAAGTCAAGTACACTCAGAATAATAAACAGCTTCAACTGTATTTTGATTACAGGCTTACAAAGAACTTTATGGTGGTGGCGACAGCAGTGGATACAATGGTAAACTGGTGCAAGGAAGTCAAGAGGACATGCCCAAGGGCACACAGCAAGTCAGCTGCTTTTTAACAACAAAAAGTTTCTGCTCTTAATCTAGATCTTCCCAGTGAGTCAAAACCTACTGATAACTATCTGGTCTTATAAAAGTTTCAGGTCCTTTAGAAGAAAGGAAAAGAGACAACTGCTAATTACTCGCTTACAGACATCTAACCACTGCCTAAGATTAAATGATTTACAGAGTTACTAATTTTTAGGAGAGTCTAAAAAGTGTGCCTTTTCTAAATCAACTTATTTCAAGAAAATATGCTCTAATAGCCTAATCCTTTACAAATCATCTGTTATGCTGCAAGTTTTAAGAAACCTAAGGCTGAAACAACTCAAAAAATAACCTCATTCTGAAGTCATTTTGCAGTTCAATCTCCAAACGCAAAAAGATCAAGGTAAAAACAAATATTGGAAGTAGATTATCCTCCTACACCTGTAGGAGAATTCTTAAATTTGGTAGTTATTAGTTGGGGTTTTTTTAATAGCCAATACTAGCTCTTCCTGAAGCAGGATAATGAAGTTTGGTACAGCACCAACCCAAAATGACAATTCAAAAATTCTTACTATGTGCAAAGAGTTTCTGATTTTGAAACTTATAAATCATCTCAGCAAAAGCTCACAAGTATTCAATATCCTAATTCTTATTCTATCTCTACTGATGCATAAATAAAAGAAAACAATTTAAACATACTGTATAAAAGAAACCTAAATTTGGCATAATCAAAGAGACTATAGGTAAATTTATTTTCTCTCACCATCTTTGACTCATAGAAAACAAGAGTTGGTTTATTTTTCTGGAAGTCTGGAAGTTGGCACAGTATAATGCCATCTACAACTGTGTGAAACATTTTGAATATTAATGTCTAACCAAGCCAGCAATTCAGGAAAAAAAGAAGGGAGAGAAATCCCATAAAGTTGGTAGTGAGTGGTATGGTGCCCTAACTAGGAAAGGCAAGTTTCTACGCTACCTCCGAAAGTAGAAGCATACAATAGGATTAGCCTTATCTTATTTAAGTTTCTTAACAGCAAGACTGCATCCTCCTGACAGCATACTGTTTCCAGCAGGACTCAAATTCCAAGTAAGAGCAATTCTTAAAATAAAGTAGTAATAGCTATGTCTGGCAGAGCTGGAACCACGAGGACAACACGAACACTCAAACCAGTTTATGCAGGTTTGACTCAAGAGGAAAAACTACATTTCAGGCTAGACAAAAATAAGAGTCAACATACCTAAAGAAGCTTCCAGACTACCATTTTTAGGTTATGACTTGTACTTTTTCCTGCTTTTCAATTTGTATGTAGGAAGGTCAGATCATAAAGCGGATTCCACTGTGGCATTTCAAATCAGATTACTCTCTACATAATAATTAACGCCATTCTTCTCATCACTTGCATACTGTTTTGCTAGTCTGAGAATGTTATTTGTGTTTATTTCTGAGAAGCTTTTTTTAATCCCTTCAAAGTACCAGCATCCTAAGCGCAGCTATCTCATGCTCCATGAACTTTAGTGCAAATGCTGCAAGCATTTCTTTTCTTCTTAACAACTTCATTACAGTGTTTACACAGGAATACAGTGCTTGCACTGTAACCATGCAAAGCAAATATTCTGTAGTAAATGTAAGCTTTATTCAAAGTGCAGCTTTAGAAGTCTTTATGGCATACTCTAGCCTGGACTGCCAGTGCTAGTGCAGGGAAAATGGCATAAGGAAGACTAAAATGACAGACCGTTCATGCTACCAAGAACTTTGGAACGGTTAAACAGAAAACCTATGGGCCAAATGTATTTTGAAAATGTGCCTGCTCCTCTTTGCTAACCCATGGCATACCGAGCTATCTCTGCAAAAAGGACCTCAATTCCTCAACATTGTCTTCTCAAGCTGTTTATTCACCATTGTTAAGTATATGAGAGAAAAATGGCTGGAGGATACAAAAACCTTGATCACAGTTGCATGAGAAATGGAAGTAGAATTTTTCTTCTTAAAAAGAAGATGAAATGTCCTTTTGGCAAGCTAGCAATCAAGTTGTGATTTTCCTTGTGGTAGAACTAAGCATGATCAGGACACAGACCACCAGTGACAGACTTCCCAAAGAAATACAGCATTTGGGGAGAAAAGCAGTGTCAGGGATCCCATTCTAAGGGCCATTCTAGAAAAGAGTTTCTTCCAGAAGCAAAGTGCTTAAGCAAGACTGAAATCCCATTAAGGAAAAAAAAATAAGGAGAGAAACACCAACAGCCTCTTAGAGTGGAGAGTTTAAATAAAGTCAAAGCTATTAGTGGAGGCAGTGAGGAATCAGAAAGGAAACAAAGGCAAAATAGTTGGTGTACTGTGAAAATCTGCACTGTCAGCTTCACTTACGAAAAAACTCCATGGTTCTCTTCTAAAAAACAGACTTTTCTTGGACTCACACAAAGAACACTTGCATTTTACCTCTTCTAGCAGGAGACAAATCAAAGAACATTTAATATTCAGAGCTTATTCTATACAAAGTGGAAAATCATTATGCTAGCCTTTAATGCTCACACTGAATGAGGGCCTGCTTTTTGGTGTTGCCCTTTAATTTGTTTGTTTTTAAGGGGCGGGAAAAAGACTCCACTGAAAGGAACACATGGCCATGTACATAGATCTGCTTTTGCTGATAGCACTACCACAGACCTAAGTACTGTAATTCAGAAAACACAGAAAATCACTGAATGATTTCATGAAAAAAAAATCATAAGCCCACTGAACTTGCTATTTTGAAATCCAATCTAGTATTAATGGCAATAGAGCAAAGAATAAAACCCAACACCGCAATATCTCAGAGATATAGTGATGCCTGAATAAATCAACATTACCAGCTTTGGTTTGCGGTACAGAAGCCTACATTTGAATGCAGCTGGATTGCAGTCAACCAGCCAGCTCCCAGAGCAGCCCCTCCAAGCTGTATTGATTTCTAGGGAAGAAAACGCACTGTAAATCTGCCTGAGCAGCATTGCGTCATACTTTTGGTTGGCTTGAAAAAAGTAAATTAAATGTTTTCCATTAGCACGGTAAAGAAGCTATACAATTTTGTTTTTATTTCGAATAGAGTCTTAAGTTACAGAACAATTTAGCTAACTCTGTGGCAAGGACTACATGCTCCGTGTTTGTGAAGCCAGCAATTCATGCTTATGTGAAACCAGATGTGTGCACTGCACAGTTCCCAGGGCTGGGAAGGGTTTTTTGAAATGTGTTGCTATTGATTAAAAATGACTCTGTTTTTCAGTTAGATCATGGAATATACTGAAGCAGAAACAACATGTTCTTGCAGAGAAGGGGGAAGAGGGGGAGAGCAAAGGGTCGTAAGCAGAAGAAGACTTTAAGGGTATAAAAACCACACACAGAGAACAACATAGGAGCAATGCTGTAGTACAACAAACAGTAGCACAGTTCTGAGAAGTAATAAGCATAACATGATTTGAGGTAACAAGAACTCCTTGATCAATTATTCATATAATTTACAACAAGTTACAGCCGCATCAATGAGAGAAAAAAAAAAGAATCTAGGGCAAATATAAAATCTCCACAGCTATGAAGTGTCCTTGATTTTCACCAGAACATTTGGCTGTCTCATATCATGTGTTTCTAGTTAGCAACAAACCCCTCCAACAAAGAGAAACAAGAGACAGAGAGGCACAGAACAAACTGCCTTGCTGGAAGCAGTGAGAGTGTTCAAGGCTGCATTTCACTCGTGGATGCTGTGCATCACCAAAACCCAACAGTACACGAACACTGCTGTGTTTGAAACCTAACCACCATCCCACCTAGATACATCCATGCACCCCATGGGATTATGAGGGTACCTTCTGTGAAGTCTTTCTCAACGTGTAAAACTGCACTTCTAAAACAAATGAATATTTAAATAATTCCCAGAAGAAATGCTATGTCTTTGTAATGTATGGTTATCTCAACTTGTATTGTTTTGTGTAGTCCTAGGGCAAATGTAACAAAGGGATACATTACAGAGATAAGTATTTCTGGATGGGGTTTTTGCTTTCAGTTTACAATCACTTTATAATCATCAGCCGCAGCTTTTCTGCTTTGTCAAGGTTTGAATAGTGTCCTCAGTTGTTCAAGATGACCTTGCTAGTGGACTGCAGAAAGACGGGTGCAGCTGAAATCCGAGAAATGTGAAGCAAAGAGAGAGGGCATGGTGCAGCAAAGGGACGAGGGCACCTAACTGTGCCTGCTGCACTCACTCTCAGATGTGTACAGCAGATCATGAGAGAAGGGTATGAGTTGAAGCACTGACTGTGCTAATGGGAGAACTTAACACCAATTTTGATTTTACTCCACGGATGGTAGGACAATGAACTTAGGTCTAGTACAGAGCGCTAATTTAAATTTCAATTATTAAGACCAATAAAGGATTAACTAGAAAAATCTGCAATTCTTCTCAGATGAATCAAGAAATATTCATTTAAGAAGCTTTCTAACAATGAAGTTAACACCTTGCAACAGGTAGTTTTTAAAAACTGAGAATACGGCAGACTTTTGGAAGCACTTATGTTCAATCCTAAATAAATCCGTAGGAAACATTTCCATTACTACTCACTTTTTTCAGTCAACTCTCTACACTCAGTTCAATTAATCCTGTCAGTACAAAGGAAAAATCCTCCATATATGATCACTACATTCAAAATCCTGGCAAACAAACAAAACTATAGCATAGTCAAATCTCCCTAAGTGTGTGGGACTGTAACACTGTTAATTTAACAAAGTTCTTTAGGTCATATGTCTTTTTCTTCCATCAGCATTTAGCCTGTAAAAGCAAGAATGGGTTCTGGACGCTAAGAAATTACTACAGTGCTGATAAACAGAAAATCATCATATACAAACCTCATTCTTCTCCCATTGCTGAAGATACCAGAGAGTGTTTCCATATTTTTGTGGCCACTCAAAGCAAGCTCTGAATATGGCACTTGAAGTGGGATATGTTTCTAAAAACAGAGCATGCTGTAGAGCTCAGAAACAGCCTGTTCCCTTGCCAACAAAGAACTGTAGATATATCTTTCTACTAATAATACAAAAAATTACTTCTGGCTCTAACCTACAATGCATATTATGTTGTTTTCCTCTCCCCTCCCCCAGCATTTGCCATTACAACATTTGTATCAGGTAGCAAGGAGCTACACACACAAAAGAAGGCGAAAGCTCAGAGATGCACTAGAGTGTTTATTTCACAAGAAGAAAAATCCTTATTTTGAAAACTGAATCAGACAATTCAATTTGCTTGAAAGATGAATCGCTTTACCTTGGTGTAAGACTTCTGAACTCCTGCTAAGGCTGTCTGGCCTGTTAGGAGGTCTTCACCTTTAGCAGACGTCTCCAGATGAAGGCAGATCTCTTCACCCTGGAACTCCCAGAGGCTCCCTGCAGCAATGCCTGGAGACACAGCAACAGGGAAGGCATTTAGCATTGTCATCAAAGCCCCAGTTTTAGAATGGATAACAGGTGTCCTTAAAGGCTCAGTCTTGGTTTAGATAATGTACATTCTGAAATTAGAACCCTACATCTACTTTTGGAGACTGAAAGGCTGCAAAGAGGAGCTCAGCAATACTATACAAGCATTCAACCATGTAGATGGTCTCTAGCCTTTATATTGCCAGTCCCAACAGCATCATCCTCAAGCTCTGAAATTTAACAGGTGACCTACAGGTATCAATTCTCAATTTCTCTCATGTCATTATTTTCCCCACATCGAAACTGCTCAGAGACATGCATTGGAAATGCTTTAGGGCAAAGAGCACACGTGTGACACATCATCTTCTCAGGGGACTCACACAGTGCTGTGCCCCTGGAGGCGAGAAACACCGCCTGCAAACCACCTAGCCTCCCTGCACACGACCTCCAGCCAGCTGACAAAAAAGCAGTCCTTGTTAAAAGTCCACTCCAGAACACTGTCTTATGCTCAGAAAAATTAAAAATGAAAATCCTTAAATTCCGCTATCAGAAGGAAAGGATAACGAGATTGCCTTCCTGAAATGAATGCGTTTCACCACTGCTTTTTACATGCAAAACAACCATACAGAATTTAGTAGTTTACAAGCTGTGACCTAAATCCCTGTTTATGTTACTTTTCTCAAAATGCCACCTGAGGTAAGACTAGCTCTAATCATACAGAAAAGTACTTGGGTACACGAGATTTCTGTGGTTTGGTTTTATTTGCCAGTATGTGGTCAAGCACCCTTACTGGCACAAGCAGATGGCACAGCAGCTTCTTTTAAGCAAACAATTCTGAGTGGTTTCAAATTACTTTAACTTTCTAATCAGCTATTCACTCTAGAAACAGGACTGCAGTCAGGTTACAGACCATGCAATGAAACAGAGGCTCCTTTAACAAAAATCTCAAAACAATATGCAGAAACAGCTTAAGCACAAATTCAAGAAAACCATTTTTGGTCTCATACTGTTAACAAACCAAACAGGCAGCAATATTCGTCAGATACCAATTACTTTGGGCTTCCTCAGTCACAGCCTTTGGGGATCCTGCCTGAGTTTGGGTCTTGACTTTAGTACACTGAAGATACAAGTCTGTTTGTGTTGGGTGGGTGATGAAGTCTCATCTTGGGAGACTGACTGCCTTTGAAACACTGGTACAACAGAAACAAGTAACAATGGAGGGATTTCAGACAGATTGGTATCTGCATGTAAATACTTAAAACTAGAAAAAAATGACAAGAGAAAGATGAAGGCATAAGCATATTCACCGTGATGCAGCACTACAGCTACTCAGCTATTATGAGCCTGCTGTAGTACTTTTATTCTGATATTTGGTAAAAGAAAAAAAAATTAAAAACATGGCAAGAAAAAAACAAGAAAAAGATGCTTTTCAACCTTGTCTTGTTTAGTACAATAAAGCACAACAACAGATTATCAGACAGAAGCACACTCTTGTATTATTATGAACTATTCTGATATTCAAATTACAGTATTTTAAGCAGCAATTCTGAATGATGCTCATTTCAGTCTAAAAACCAAAGCAACTTTGTAAGCAAAAGGATCACTGTAAGTTCATATTTGACAAGCCAAAGGGAAAAAAGTGATCATGGTCATTAGGTGCAGTCAGTAAATCTGTTCCAGCCATGTTCCTTGGCCAACAGCCTGAGCAAGTTCAAGTGCAAACACTTTTATTTCCAAGTTGAGTGACGAATTTTAACAGCTATCAACTGGTCAGGATAGAAGACATCCCCCAAATCCCCAGAAGACTTCTAGATGTACTACTCAAAAACAAAAACTTGTGACAAAATATTGTAGGGAAAAAAACTTTCAACTTTTTGTGCAGGTAAATATTCAGCTTCACATATTCCTTCCCTTCTGCCTGCTGAAATTAGAGTCCCTTTCTTTTTGCTTCTCCACTAAATTGCTAGTTTAGAATCTGCAAAAAAATATGGTCCCAAATTTATGTCTGGTATTAGTAATGTTACCAGTGTCATATGGGAAACAAATATCACTGACTTAAATATATTCATGTTTAAAGACGGAAGTATGCTATTGAGTGTGTGTGTTTGCATCTGCACAAATATATATGTATTAAATAGCTGCACAGTTATCAGTCAGCTTCTCTAAAGTGCTCAGAACTGCACTTAAAAAATATTTTTTTAACCTGTTTTGTATTTATAGACTGCATCCTGAGCTTCAGCCTTTATCCAACAAGCTGGAGCCTTTTATGACATATGCAGTTTCCTGCTTCGCTGTCCAGTATCAACAAGTCTTTGGGCTTTTTTTTTTGAAAGGACTTTTCATCCTCAATTGCTATGTTCTTCCTCTCTTTCATTCCCTTGCTAAGTATAAAATCAAAGTTTAAATACTTACAAAAATACACATCTCACGGAAGAGAAGCCAAACGTAATTTAGAAGGATTCGTGAATGAATGAATGGCCTTCTTATTCTAATAATCCCAAAGGCATCAATCTAAACTTTCAAACCTGACTCAAGTCTACCATGAGGTTTCCATAATACAAACTAAAGTCTTTAAAAACGTAGGATTTCTTTACAAAGAAATAATCTGATATGGAAGCTCGGCAGCATATGATTAAGCATTTGATAACTCGATGCTTTGATAAGGCTTTACCTTAATCTCTGTCACAGAGGAGAAGCATAAGTCAGGAAACTGAAACCACGCAGCTGGAAGAATCTAGCTACTCAAATAAGTAAGATATACTTTCTGTGTCAAAAAAAGATATGAATGCTCTCTGCAGTCAAACCTCTGTGAGAGAACAAAGTTATTTAACAAAGCAGAAGAGGTAGAGAAGATCTCCGCTACACCCATAACTAGAAACAAGGGAATATCTACCAATGTGTATTGTGAAAAACTATTCAACCTTTTTAATGCAGACCCTACATTTTCACAGGCAGCAGGTACAGACTCACTACTCTCACATCTCTATAATTTTCAGGTAAAAATCTCACATCAAGCATAAATTAAAAGGTATAGTCAATTTAGAGAACACAATTTTCAGAAACATTAGTGGAGCTTTGTTAGAAAGGGTCCATATCCACTAACTCTGGCAGTTTCTACTCCTGCAGACAGACTTATTTTCATTAACACCAACAATAAAACTAAGATGTAATCTGTTCCCATATTCAGCATTAAGCCCCTGAAAAGAAGGAGGAATCAAATTAAAGATACACAGAAAATTCTCAAGTCAAGCACTTCCCACAATTAATATTAATACAGTCATACTTCACACACCACTACTTTAATTATTACTATATATAAATTTTGCTGGCTAGTAAAAAGTATCTTCAGTACTGAAGGTTTTACTTCTGAGATAGAATAACATTCATGTTTTCTGACTTGATACCCAATTTTTAAAAGTATTCATCCCAATTCAGATCAAGACTAATAAATTTCATTGCAAAGTAAGACACCTATAAGATGCTAAGAAAAGCCTTACTCCCCACAAAGTTTGATGAAAATACTGCTAATTTTCCCAAGCAAGAGTTACATCAACTGGACAGATGGAAGGTAGCAACAGCTTCAAAAGTTACAAGGTTTCACTACCACTGTTCCTGCAGCTGTAAGTATCTCACTAGGAGACTGGATCAGCACAGCTATCTAGCCACTATATACTGTCTGGGAAAGCTACAGTACATTTGCAGCAGCACAAAGTGCACTAATCTCCTAAATGTTAATTATACTGAAACAAAGATTCAATTAGAAGCAGATCACTAACTAAGTCCAATACACTAATATTTTTGGTTGCTGGTGTGTATGCATGCATGTCTGAGAAATATATCTACAAGAAGAGACAAAAAGCAGATCTTCATTTTACCTTTATTAGTTTTCTGCCCACATTCTCAGTTACTCTCTTTTCTAGTCTCCAACACCAAGGGTTTCATCTACAGTTTGTATCAGTTATTAAAATATAATAGGAACAAAAAAAAGGAACACAGAAAAACAGGTGGTCTGGCCGGCACACTAGCTGGTTCTGTAGGATGGGATTTTTTTTTTTTTCTGAAGTTAAAAAATAAATGAAAATATGTATAGACATCATGACATTATAGAGTGTTTAAGCATCAGTGGGCAGCCTGATAAAACAAGACTCCAAAGATGAGCAAAAAGAGATGGTGTGTTTTTTGAGGAAGGAATTGTCATAGAGGGGAATGAAGGGCAGAGAAATTTCAGTACTTGAACAAAGCAGCAGCATGGATGGACCTGATGGGTTTCCATGCTGTGTCACTCTCTTTGTGCACCTGAGGAACAACAGTCAGATGCCAAACAAATTAATGACAACAAAAAAGCAATCACAATTAGGTCTGCTAAGACAGGTGGCTATCAAGAGGATAAACACAACCCTTATAGAAAACCATTCCTTCAAAAAACTCCATAGAAAAGCAGTAGATGATGGAAAGTAGTCCCCAACTGAAAGCACAAACACAATTCAAAGGGCACCAAATAAGAACTGCAACTGGGAATTTATGAACTGAGTTTATATGCTAATGTACCACTTCCTACCCTCTTCAGTCTCTGTGAATACACACCTCTTGCCAAGGGACTTGAAAGAAGAAAGCCTGTAAACTTGTGAACGTTCCTGGGTTTGGTGACAACAGCCAACTAAGAGTTCAAAGAAAGGCTGCAAAACGAGGAAAATGAGGCACATGATGAAAAACAAGGAAAGGAAAACGAGTCACATGATGAAAAGCAAGTGTAATGATTCAAGAGTGGGGTTGTGTGAGAAGCACAAAAGGCTTTGACACTGAGCAAGCTCTGCTGAGGAATAAGAAAAACATCTCTGTATTATCAACACTGATTTCAGCACAAATCCAAAACATGTCTCCTGCCCAGCTACTATGAAGAAAATTTACTCTATTCCAGCCAAAACCAGCAAAGAGTGACACCAGCAGATAGGCTTAAGAAGGGGCCTGGTACCATGATTAATTTTAAGTAAATAAGACTAGGAAATTTATTCAAAACAATTGGGTTTCTTAAGTTTTCACTGTGAAAGGGAATAGGGAAATGTCACAGTGCCTTATTACTGCAAACATTACAGAGAACCATAAAATAGGGAACAGAAGCTGAAATTAAGACAAAATAAGAGACCTTCTGAAAGAGTTTTTGGTGAGTTCTCTATCAGTTAAAAAAAAAAGTCAATGAAGCTCCTAAAAAGGACATCATTAAAGTAGTTAATTTTCAAATTTTCAAAAAATAATATACTCTCTGAGATCTTATTGATGATCCAGGGAAGATGTCAGTATACTCTGTCTCAAAGTTATTTCCCAAATATAATGGTTTCTGAATGACAGCCTGGGTATAACCCGAGAAGTAAACCAAATTCTGAACTGTCCTCCTTTTGAGTTTGCCGTTTAGCATTCATTTTTCATAGTTCCCGTGAAAGCATAACCACTTTGTTGTTCATAAGATTCAAGCTAAGTAATTGGTTTGACTTTAGAACAAACATTAGAAGCAACCATATGCTATCACCATCTTTGCCTGCTATTTGGAAAAATTCTAAAGACAAGACATTGATGCAAATATACATGAGAGCAATTAATTATTTGCAGCTCAAAGGGGAAACACGTCTGTTACACTGCCTGCTTGCATTCTTACAACAAACTTTCCAAAAATCAGCAGCACTTAATGGGCAGAATTGGAACACTACTAAGCATAAGAAAAGCATGGAAATATAAGCAAAACTATGCATGAGACAGACTTTAGATCTAACAAAGGTGACACCTCTCTCTAGCTTTTAATAGTGATGCCATTCTCATCTTAAGAATGATAGTCTGGAATACACAGACACTTTCAAAAGTCTCTGCAACATCAAAGTTACACAAATGTTCCTTAATGACTTCAGATTTGGACTTATGATTGTTTTTGTTGCAAATCCAGCCACAGTAGGAGAAGTAGAATTTTTTACACAAATTATAAAACAAATTTGCTGTAGCCTGTAATCTTTCCATCATCTTGGCAGATCTGCATGAGATAAGCTGTGCAAGAGACACGAGAGTCCTAACCCTTCCTGGTAGTGAACCCCCATATGAGATGTGTTACTTCTCCCTTGGGTGTGACTAAGGGACAATGACCAACATTCAAAGCAATAAAAGCGACAACCAATTCCATTAAATAATCAGATCAAGGCAGCTCTCAGGTTTTCAGCTCACAGTTAGATGCTGAAGCAAAACCTGCCCAAGCAATTTTGCCAGGGAATGATGCCAGGCAACTGCAAGAGTGGTTCTCCAAAGCACCTGAATGACTAGAGGCAGTACAACACTTTCATCAGATCTACGGGAAATCGGGAAGTAAGAAAGTGCCAAATGGTTACAGAACACCAAGCCATGCACACATTTTGGAGAAGTTTTAGGTCACCTTTGCTCACTGGCCAACACAAGAAGAACTGAATTGATGATATAAGCCTGAGAACTAGAACAAGCACAATTATTAATAATGAGATAGCTACAAATGTGGAGGAAACCTTATCAGCCCACCCTCCACTGCTCCCCCAAAAATCCCACCAAAAAAAAACCAAACAAAAGACTTCAGAAGTGTCTGGCACAAAAAACTTAGGCACTTTGTAAGAAGTAAGAGACAACTAGCAGGAGGAATCAGCTGAGGTAAACAGCCATTGATTTATCAATTCATTACACATGACTGAAACACAGATGGACATTACAGCCTGTAAAGATGAATTTTCCTCCAGCATGAAAGACTCTCCAGCCCACATTTCTACATTTAAGTTTCCAAGTAAACACTTTTCATCAGCAAGTTATTAAAACCCCAAAGTAGCAAGAATTCACTTTAATCTCTATTCTATCTCTGCTTGAGGACATCCACTTGCCTACCCTCTGCTTCATACTCAGACTGTCAGTTCTCTCTTCATAACTCAGTATAACCAGGAAGAATAACTTGGTTCCTGATTATTCAACTGTAATTGTTTCTCTTTGGATGTTTTACAGCTGGAGGAGGAAAAGATACAAACAGGTGACCTCAGTTTTAACTTTAAATCAGTCAACAAATGAAATGTTAGTAATAAGAGACATGAAACAGACACATTAGCCATGATAGGAAATACTAAATCTACAGCTGGGCTTCAAAACAAAACCCTACAGTCCACTTTGCTGGGAATAAGAAGATATACAAAGCTTTGACTTGGGGTCAGGCCACAGGATCAAATATTCAAAGAGGATATAAATCAGACATTATTTCTAAAACTTACTTGCCAAAGGACAAGACAGTGAGTACGGAAGTATTTATGAAAACATATCAACACTGAAAAAAAGGCAAGTACAAGGGCGTGCAGATGTCAGCCAGTCACAGATGTGCTGCCTGCTTTAGCAGCCAGACTTAATCCCTGTCCCCAGCCAAGCTTGGGGACCTGGCTCTCACATCCAGGTTTTAAAGCAGGGGAGCTCCCCAGGACAGTATATAACTGGGGAGTACCCCAGGACCACACTATTGACCAAGCTGGGGATTCAGGAAGACTCAAGTCAAGATACCTCAGAGAATACACACTAAAAACATTTCCTAGAAATTACATTAAACCATTACTGTGGTTTATTAAATATACCTAATACTGGACTACAACAAAGTACAAGGAGTTTGTTGCTTCGCTTTGTGACCTGTTCCAATACTACACTATCATCGATAGGAACAGTAAAACAGTATTACACTTGCAGGGACAAAGAGTGCTGGGTATAGGATATCAATGATTTCACTTTAATGAGGCCGTGGAAAGAGTCCTTGCATCATGCCCAGCACACAATGGAAAAGGGATGTCTTACCAAAAGCCTTCCTCCCTGGACCGCAAGAAGTGGAGCCCATCTCCATGCCACGGGCTCTGTGTGTAGGATAAGTCAGCAGATGGTCATGAAAGCAGGAATTAAGTGTGACATGCCAGCTCTGCAAAAGCCTACCTCCACCAGAGGCATTTAATAATAACATTTTTGTGCTGCACATCACAATTTTGAGAAACAGAGAAGCAAACAGCAATGTAGTCACCAATGCAACTCCAGCTTAGAGACAGGCCATTTGAGGCAATTCTGTACAGAAGGAAAAAACACATAAGATGCCACAATTGATTACTTTTCTTTGTTTAAAACTAGTTATAAAAAAATTGCTTATTCTTTATGCAAATTATTACTAACTAGAATTTCAGTGCAATGGTACAGCACTTCCATACCCCAGAGAAAGCAAATCCAGGACCCTGTTCATCTCCAAGTAGCAGGAAGCTGGCAAACAAGCAAGGGGCAAGCAGCCAAACCAACCACTATGGCTAAGAGCAGCATAAATCAACAGTTTGAATCAGAAGGCTTTACACTTCCTTTCTAAGGACTCAGCTACTTCTTGCTTCTTTTAAAAGCATTTATCAACCTTGTATCAGATCACAATGGAAAAGTATGAAAGAGGCAACAGTTGCAGAGTACCTCCACTGGTTTGACCTTGATTTGGGCCACTTGACTGTCAAACATCAAAACAGGAGTAAAATTTAAGAGACTACAATCTCATACTGTTCTGACATAAACATAACTCATCTTAGCATAAGATAACATAGAATTTTGACACTTTTCTTATACTTTATAAATAAAAATATCAAGCAGTCACATCATGCCACCAGATGCTGGACAATAAGCCATGGTCAGCCACGCGCATAGTCTTCCTTTGACAACTCTTGCCCTCATTTAACAGCACTGAGTCCAGGGAAGAAGGAAAGAGCAGAGAGTATTAAAAAAAAAAACAGAACCCACTCCCCCCCCCCCCCCAAAAAAAAACGACAAACAACTTTACAAAATGGAAACAGAATTCACAAAGTAGATAGCAACTTCGAGGCACCAGTCACAAAGGAAAGATACATGGGAGTTTGCAGCTAGTCAGTCACACATCATCAGTCCAGAAAGCAAGGACTCTCTTCTACCCTGAAGCCAAAGGCCAACTGAGACATTGTCCTATCCTGTCACTCACTCTGAAACTATCTAGCAATTCTTTTTAAATAACGAGACGGACCACCAACACTTACACTGGTTAACCTTCAGAATCTCCAAAGAACCCACAGTGAAGAAAATTATGCCTGTCATTCAGGTAACAAAAAAATCTCCGAAAAACACAAGCAACATTTTTCTACATCAAAAAAGGTATTTTTCACTGGAGGCAAACACATACCCCTAAAGATGCCCATTTTGATGATTTCACCAGGCTAATAAATGTTGATATGGCATTCTTCCTTGTAGAATTTGACGACATGATGTTCCTGCAGAAAATTCTGTGCAAGTTATTTACAAAGACAGGCACCCAAACAAGTACTAAATCCGAAACACTGAATTTGAACATTCTCAAGGTCAATATGAGGCATCTAAGGAGATGCTTGTGCAACATACAAAATTAATCAAAATTATCAGAAGCACTAGAGACAGAAGGAATAACTTTAAAAACAAGCCCAACATCTAAAGAGGTATCTATCTTAATTTTTATTGCAGTACTATAATTTCTACTCCTACATTTGCATAGTGTACAAACAATGCATTTAAGTGCCCAGTTATTATCACAGAATCAGAAGAGTTTGCACTGGAATGGACTTTCCAGGGCCATCTAGTTCAACCCCTCTGCAATAAGTGAAGACATTTTCAACTAGATGAGATTGCTCAGAGTTCCATTCAACCTGACCCTGAATGCTTCCAGAGATGTGGCATCTACCACTGCTCTACGACCATAAAAAGGAGATAAATTTTCAGAAGCATGCTTTCTCAGACCCTGCTGAGAAAGTGTTTCATATGATGCAATTCAAGCAGAATATGTTTCAATCTGCTTGACATAAACCAGGGAAGAATTATTTTATTATACTTTCAAGAAAAAGTAGTGTACCAAAAGTCACCATTTGATCATTTACTAAGAAAGTTAAAATAAAATATGTGGGATGTGAACAGAATTTGACAAGTATTCCTAAAACACATTTGACATTATTCTCTCGTGTTTTATGTTTTTAATGATCTTGATAATCTTTGCTCATTTTACATGTAAACAACCTATGAAAGTTGACTTTTTAATCCAGCAAATTTCAAGTGAATTTCAACAACTGAAGAGTTGTTTGGAACAAACATTCTTTGTATTGACAATACTTTAGCATTTACACTGCACAGCAATTTAATCAGGATGTTATAATTTGGTTCTGTGCGGGTGTCAACTGACTTGCTTCAAAGTCTGCTTCACATCTACAGAAGTTATTCACAAAGAAGATGCAATTACATTAATCACATGGGCCGAGTACAATGTCTAAGGCTTCAGCACATCTCCCTTTGGGAAGTTATGACCTGCAACTCCACATATTGGAAGACTTCCCCCAAAAGCAGTAAATATATTTCTTGACTTTTGTCACACAAACCCAGTTTTGCTGGTCCTGTAGCAGCACATAAACAAGCTTTCCAAACTCTCCTACATCCACAAGATCTTGGGCAGGAACAGGAGAAAAGGAGAGTCAACACAGGAGTGCTTAACACAAACATTTTAACTAAAAATTACCTATTGTCCCTCAAGTTTGCACTCCTACATGCAGTGCCAGACATCAAAATGCAGACTAAAGTTCTAAACACTAACATTTGAAGGAACTACACTAGGAACAACTTCAAAATGCCAACACAAAGGGCATCTAAATTAACCTTTTTTTTTTTGTCCATAGCTTACAAACAGAATGTTTATGAGAAGACTCTTATCTTGATTTACATAACTTGCAAATTGATGGAAAATTCATTATATCCCCCTGTGTAAGTTACTCCATGATTAATTATCCTAATTTAACTACCTTTGTGTCAGGTCTAGGGTGACACAAAAGATTAAGATAAAATTAAAGGCTTCATAGATCTATTTTCCCCAAGTTTGTTTAAATCTCTAATACAGTAGATTACTCTATCTGTAAGAGCCAAGAATTTCTCTGTTCGTCCAATGTAACAGCACTCTTCCCAGTGTTTCCAGTTTAGATATAGAATACCAGGCCAAGTCACTGGTGCTGTGTAGCTAAACACACAGGGCAGTAGCTGCCGAGGAAGAGAAACAGGAAAGCTAGACAAGGCCAAGTGAGAGATTTCATGTTTTAGTATCTCCCTACGAACTGCAACAAGAATTGGCAAGCTTCCATATTTATTTATTTTGCTGACGGGTGTATGTTTTCGGGAACATAAAAAATTCAGTCCTGTGGCCCATTTTGTTATACCAATACCAAAAGACCTCTTTTGGGTAGAGTGTGGTCACACATGGGTCAGGAGGCTGGGGCCATGGCATGGGGCTGGACAGCAGGCGAGGGGAACAGCCAAGAGTCCCCGGCCCCAAGCTTGGCCCCACACTGAGAAACACACAAAGAACAGACTCCTGTGAGGTTTTGTGACGGTGTTCAAAATTACGCAGGGGAAGAAATACATTAGGGTGCTGGAGCACATCCAGAGGAGGGCAACAAAGCTGGTGAAGGGTCTGGAGCACAAGTCTTATGAGGAGCTGCTGAGGGAGCTGGGGTTGTTTAGTCTGGAGAAAAGGATGCTCAGGGGAGACCTCACTGCTGTCTACAAGTACCTAAGAAGAGATTGTAGCCAGGTGGGGGTCAGTCTCTTCTACCAAGTGACAGGACACGAGGAAATGGCCTCAAGTTGTGTGAAGGAAGGTTTAGATTGGATATTAGAAAAAATGTCTTCACCAAAAGAGCTGTCAAGCACTGGAACAGGCTGCCCAAGGAAGTGACGGAGTCACCATACCTCTGTGTAGATGTGGTGCTCAGGGACATGGTTCAGCGGTGGACTTGGTTGGCAGTGTTAGGTTAATGGCTGGACTCAATGACCTTGGAGGTCTTTTCAAAACTAAATGACTCTATGATTCTAAGGTGAACATCTTAACACCCTGATGGAAAGCAAAATGCTCTCATCCATGTTTGAGAGCAACAGTGCTTCCCCAGTGAGGAATCTTTCTAGCCATGGAGGATAATTTTTGAGGAATAAAGCTTTAAGTTATTAATAAGAATGAAATCTCTCGACCTAGATTTTATCCAGCTTAAAAAAAAAAAAAGGCATGTACACACACAACACAGCCTTCCTCTACAAACAAACATATTACACTTATCATACAGCAGAGCACTTCAAAACAGATATTTCACAATGAAAACAAAAAAAGGCTTTTTGTGCTCCTCCCTCACCCAGCTTTGTCTAAGAACATGAATACAGATGATGTTTGATTAAAACAGAAACCTGAACCCCAAGTTGCACGTATTTACTTTTCAAAAGCATTTTACAATTTGATTTTCTTCTTGCCTGCTGTGATAATTGATGAAAACTACACAGGGATTAAAATGAGCACAGGTGCGTGTCTACACAGTTCAAAGAGATTTGATCTGGAATGAAAATAATAATAATATTAAAAAGCTTGAGTATTTTTAGGAGTGGATTTAACATAGCCTAACCAAATAAGCCTAGATTAAAAGTAGGATTTTACAGTCCAGATTTCATGTTACTGAAATTTAAAATGTGTATTTCATAATGTATCAGAAACTTCTGCAAGCAGTACCTGATTTACTTGCATTAACAGTCCTCCATATCATATGTGTCCGAGTAGATCCACAGAAAAAATTAAGGCACTACAAACACTAAAGAGTACTAAAATACAATACAAGGGCATGTGTTACAAAAGATATTTGGCACTAAATCAACCTTATTTTTAAATCTGTGAGAGGTAAAAGGAAAGTCTACGAGTTGAGAATATCTTTCTGCCAATATACAAATCAGCACAAAACCCGTGCTTATTTTCTTTGCCAAATTTATCCTGCTACAGCTGAATCACAACTTCCTCGCACCCATGAGGTCAGGAACCATTTGAAAAGAAATGCACAACACAACTAATCTTAGTGTCAGCTCATCATACCTAATGCAAAAAACACGATTTTCCCCATTTTTCTGTCCCAGCTTCCTCCAGCAAAGCTAACTAGCATGTTGCTAATCCCAAATTTGTTGCACTACTTTGTTAAACAGATTTAAAAGACAAATGCACACAAATCACACAGGATAAAGAATTTATTCCATGCTCAAGGCTTACTGCTGAGCTTCTATTAAGAATTGGAAAAAAAACCCCAAACCAACAGCACTCAATTGTATAGAAAACAAATTTATTTGTCTCAAAGGAAGACTCTACACTTACGTAGACATTTTTATACAACAGCTGCTTTCTTGCCTAAACTACCTAAAACACTGTTCCTACAATAACATGTATTCAATCTTCTTTCTGAAGCAGAATCCAATATATTTTTAGGCCTCTGAATAATAACAGTAGGAGATTACAAATATATGGATCAGAGATGGAAGAATTCCCTCTCCTCCCTTCCCTCCCCATGCAGAGGGGCAAGCTCCTGACTCTGTCATATGGGACACAAGAGCTAATCAGCACTGCCTCCCACCAGGCTTAATTTTCACTTAAGCACCTTTCTGAGAAGTGAGAATGAGGGAACACTGGCAGTCATTTCACAGAAACACATCAGTGAAATTGTCAACATCTGAAATTTTCCCCAGCAGGCCCCTGTAACTTCATTTACCTCCATACATTTTCCTGTACATCTTAGCCACAGATTTATACTTTCGTCGCACCCAAATATAAATTAACTCCAACTCCATGTCAAACATCTTATTGACTTAGTGGTTTTGAAACTCCTGAAGTTTTGACTTTAGATTTCCACACAACCCTCAGAGGACTCACCAGGGCACCAAGCCCAGTCTTTCAATAGACTGGTAAAGAAACTGAAATTAAGACATGAAAATCTGAAAAAAAAAAAAAAATTAACCCAACACAAATATATCCTTCTAGTATGTTTTCTTTAATAAAAAACACATCCTATTCCATTACCACACAATTAAAATAAATATTTTTTGAAACCTGTTAGAACACCAAGAAACTAATTTTCCTGTTGCTTAAGCCAGCTTGTATGCTTTTTATTGATTTAATTAATGATGACAGATGATTTAAATAGCTCTCTAAATACAAAACTTTCAAGGATAAACAAAAGAAACTGCATAAAGAGAAATCAGTCTTTTACCAATTTCTTGTCAATTAAACATATTGCTGAACAAATTTAGTTGCAAGATCTTATTCTGGCCAATATGTAATCTTAGATGCAGTTCAACTTCTACCCACCAAATTTAAAACTGCAGAGATCATAAAAGTACAAAAAGCAAGTCCAGTAAAAGACTGAACAATTATTTTCCACATTTCACAAAATTCTGCAGGTCAGTTCAAGCCCTGAAGAAGACAAAAACTGGTTGTTATAATTATAGCATATAATTCTGTACCTAAGAAACCATATATATTTACTATAGAGCTTGAAAGTAAACAGGGGACTAAGGCACACATTGAAAAAAACTTAAGACTTCAAAATAATTTAGGTACTTTAAAATAACCTAAATATAAAATTGCTGTCATTTGGTTTTAATTAACAGATAACAATTTGTTTTCTGCATGAATTTGCATAACACATGGCTAATTACTACCTTGTGAAGAGTCTGGGGGAAAAAAAAAAGGCCTACGCAGTTCATCAACAATAAAAATCAAAATACCACTGTGAGCACCTTTTTTTTTTTTTGTGACAGCAAGTATAAATAAAAACATGCTTTTTAACACACAGGCAACCAAACAGGAACAAGACTGTGAAGCGAATCAGGGCAGGAAACCCAGGATTAAAGCTGAAACTTTATTCTAATCCTTCTGTTCACAGAAGTAGCGGTCACCAGGCAGCATGTGGTCTGGGCATGCACCTGCAATACACAGGCAGGATTTAAAAGTACTTACAAAGAGATCAAGCTTTGTCTGACAAAAGTTTCTCCTTGGCTTGGGAAGTGGAGTGTCTGCCTTCTCCAAGAAACAAACAATAACCATGCACATCAGCTTGTCAGTGATTTTGCCACAATGATACCTGGATGTGACACATCCACAGCCCATCATCCCTGGGGACTGACTTGAAGAAAAAAGCTTAAAAAAAGACAAAAAAAACCTCCCAAACTCTCTTGCTGTGAACATATTAAACAGCTCAAGTTGACAGCCATACCACACTACTACTCCGTGAACTTTGCATTACCTTTATGTAAATTCCTGTATTAACTGATGAAGTCTACCCACTTGGTAAAAGTCTTCACAAACTGAGGAGTGGAGGAAGAATCCTTCAAACACCATGGAATTCCCCTAACAATTAAATAATATTATCATTTATCTGGTGCTGCAAAATGACTAGTAAAAGAACAAGGCTCACCCTTAAGTTCATCATCTCCTTTTGCCTCACACAATCTTTTCTGATACTTTTGCACTACAACATTAGGTGCTGCAGCAGGAAACTTCCATCTGGGATTGGGACCTCAGGAATTCCAGCTGTCTCTATCTGGGAGCTCTTCTGGAGCACCTGGGAGCTAAACATTCTCAAGTCCACAGATCCATTTCGTGTCGTGGAAAGATTGGGTCACTACTAAAACGTGCATGGGGAGGGGTTTCTAAATCCTGTTATTCTAAGTTTAGCATAGAGTGCAATAAAAAGAGACCCACAGAAACCAATACACCTTCCAGTGCAGCAGCTTTGACAAGCATCTGTTTGCCTCTGAGACCAAAGCTACTGCTTTCAGTCCTAAGTCATTCTGTTACAAAAGTTTAAATACTAAAGGAGCAAGAGACATTTTGCTTACATTTGGTGCTGTTTCTCTTGAAGAGGAGAAGAATTGAATTTGGTGAACTACACCCATAAACTGGGTTCAACTCCTACCCCATTAGTAGCCAAATAATGACAACAATAAAACCACAATTCAACACTGTGAAGTTGAAATGCTTGCAGGCTAATTTCTGACCCTTCCCCTCAAGCATGCATTACAAGCTGATTGCCATCAGGAGTGATTTCATACCACTTCATACTCTACCACCAGGTTCTTCTATTGCCTGAAGAGTCAGCTGCAGTCCAGCAAGAGGTATCACAGAGCAAGGGACAACCTACTTATTCCCATACACCATACAGATGCCTGTTCATTTGAAATCAAGCTACAAGATCACATCACTACGTAAACAAAGAACTTTACAGCATTCATTATTATTTTAAAGCCATCAGACATCAGCTGCCATACCTGACTATGAAGAAACTGTCATAGGCAAGTTAACGAGCTCCTAAAAACTGGAACTCACTGAGCTGATACTAAAAGATACTTGGAGAACTAAAATAGCATTTCAGCTTCCAAACTGAAGATGTTTACATAATTAAGATATGCTAATAAGGATAAACAAAAAGAAAGCGAAAAAATTCTTAAAAAGCTCTGACTATATCTGCAGCCATTTTCCTACTTACAAAGCCACAGCGTTGACTGACAATCAAGTACTAATACTAATCGCTATTTAAAAGTTCATGGTAATTATATAACTTATCCTTTTAAACAGTTTACTGTATTAAATACTAAACAGCTTTATCCTGCATAAAATCAAGCCAAGATACAACAGAGCCCCTTCGCTGCAATTCGCAGTTTTTCCTTTGAAAAAGCAAACTCATTATATTCTATAAAGAAAATAAAGTCTCTAAAAGATGACTAAATTCTTTCTTTCTTTCTCAAAGGCAGGCTCTGAAGAGATTGCATAAAAAGAGATTTTATTCTTGGCTCAAATATGAACATTTGGGAATCACTACTTTTGAGCAAGAACTCACCCACTTAAAGGCAGAAGAACTTATTTTGAAAAGTGGTGTGAAATTTCAGGGGAAAAAAAAAACCACATGTATTTTGCACTTCCCAGCTTTTGGTACTTCTCCAGTTAAGACAAAAATCTCAAAATAACCTCTTCCCCGTATAACTGTTTTCTCATAGATGCTGCCAAGCTATCTTATACCACCAGCAAGAACTTCTACAAGAAAGTAACTATTTCCAGACAATCCAACTCAGAGAATTGACAGGAAAATAAAAGCAGGAGCATTTCAGATATTTTAGGAGAGAACCTGGGAGAGAGACCTGGAGAATACATTTCCCTGGGTGCCCACCTCATTCTGCCTTGTCAACTGTCTGCTCAGTGCCCTTCAGAAGACGTGGGGGAGCAATGACGTAGCTCAGAATTCACGGACAACCTCTCAAAGCACAGGGCAGGGCAAGAGTTTGAGCCCAGCCCTCCCACTAAGGACTACGTTCCTACCATAGCTAGCGGTCCTTGGAGGAGCAATGCTTCCCCTTTGGATGCAGACCATGTACTGGAACTGTTTCTCCAGATTCAGTCCAAACCAGCTGCAGAAAGCTCATCTAGAAGATTAGATCAGGCCCCTACAGAAACATCCAGGACTTTTAAACAAAGAATATTATTTGTGTATGGACATGTGGATACTATCATGTTACAGAAAGAATACCAAGGGATAGAGAGGAGGATTCAGTCTTCTGTCTCCAAGATGGCTCAAGATTACCTGCAGACATTCACATAAGGTTCGACTGTTGAGGAATGTTGCAGATCCCAGAGTTAATGGCGCAAATCAGAAGCCAGATCAACTCTTTTTCCCTATCTCATGCATGCATGCTTTCCCGGAAATGTTCTTTCGTGTATTCTCATACTGCTTAATGTGAAGGAATTGCTATTTCTCTCTAAGATGCAAAATCTCAACCATGACCTGCAAGTGCTCTGCATGGCTGAATTCCTAGCACAGCAGCCAGTGAATCATCTGTGGTTCTCCTGTTAAGTGCCCATCACAGAACCAGAGGAGAGAGACACCAAAGGATTCAGGAAGGATGGTCGGGTAGATCCTATGGTCCAGCCTGGAGGCCTGCCGTGCCCTCATCCAGGGGAGAGCCAGGCCAGGCTGTGTCCTGTGGGCTCCTGCAGGAAGCCTGAACTTGGGGCACAGCAGGGAGGCTCTGTGCTTTCCAGGGGCTGCCTCTTCCCAAGATCATCGGGAAGCACAGCTGCAAGGTGCTCCGTGCTGCCAGGACAAGCCCAACACACGCACCCTGCCACCAAGATGGAACAGAGGACCGAGGAATGACTCTGCCCCAGCAGGCCCTTGGCCTCTGCCTCGTGGCAGATATGTCTCCATGACTGGCCTTTACAGTAGGAATGCGAAAAACCAGCATCAGATGCTGGCTATTTTGATAACTGCCCTCCTATCACAAGTATCAGTCTCCAGCTAGAATTACTGTACCAGGCACCAGCTCATCTTTTCTTTTCCTCTTTTATTTAAATACCCACGCCCTGGAATGTACATAGGAGTAAATTAAGGCACTTGTATCATATAGGTCAAGTCCTGGCCTGTTCATCTACATATATTAGCATACAGGTAAAAGTACTATAGACATCAAAAATGAAGCATTAATGGCTAGCTCAAATACACATCCTAGGCACTTAGAAGAAAAAAACAAAAAAAAAACAAAAAAAAAAATTTAAGACAACAGAAAAGTAACAACAGAGACAGTAAGGCGGCACTTCATTTGAATCTTTTTCCCAAGAAAATTTTCCCTTGTGAATACTTAGATGCATTTTATGAGTAGACAACATAATAAACCAGACATCTTATTTTTATTTCACTTTACATGTTGGACGTATTCAGGCTGAAGACCAAATATATAAATCAAGATAATTCAGATCTGTCTTGAAATGTGCTTTTAAATCATCTGAAAACTTTGTACATGGTTTCCATGTAGAATACATCTCTTTTCACGAAGAACATATTCATTTTCTTCCCAAGTCAGAAAAGAATTGGGTAAAACAAAAACCATCATGTAATTGAGAACATATTAGCAGGTATATTCTGTAATTTCTCATCAGAGAAAAGAAGTTTTCCTATACTTTAAGCTGCCAAAGTCTGTGAATTTGTGATCAGAGATATCACAATACTAAAAAAAAGAAACTGGTCAACAACCCAATGGCACACTCCCTTCACTGTCAGGAGCCTTCAGAGGTACAAAGCACAGAAACCACAATTAACCCGGCCATACTCTAGCACTGTAATTACCTCCTCCATATCCAACCTCTGCCTCTTCCCTACCCTTGAAGAACACTCACTGTAGGTGCCAGTAAAGTTTATAGGGCAGTGACCACGGAGTTTCTGACATTCTCATTTACACTTTTATTAATTACCATGCCAATGAGCTAGTTGATCATGGAAAAAAATTGTAAGAGCTATCCAACTTGGTGAACAACATATACTTCACTTCAGTTCTGTTTATCTTGTCGTCAGAGACTGCAATCTTTGCTATTATGAAAAAGTGAGTTCTGACATTGACTTGAGAAAAATACCAGCCTAGGAAAATCTCTGCATCTCTGTGTAATTCTGCAAAACAACTTCAAAGAAAGAAGGAAAAAAAGAACTTGTGGCCATGTGACTGTTCTACAGAAGAACAAGAGGCTATTATCTCCACTTCAATATATCAGTTATTCTAATTACACTTAAAGTGAATTTTAGGAGTTTCGTATTCTATATATTGCCTATTTAAAAGGGAAAGGTATTAAGGAAACAATGGGAAATCCACAGTTGCAACTCCAGACCTGTAATGCAAAAAGGACTACGTGGAGAACTATTTTATTGCTTCTTTCAGCTCAGTATATTATGGTACCAAATTACACTTCATTGAAGCCCAACTTCATGGGGATTGTCAACACTCTTCTGTCTGGTTCAATGT
The DNA here is from genome assembly GCA_013398955.1 of Callaeas wilsoni. Classification (NCBI taxonomy): domain Eukaryota; kingdom Metazoa; phylum Chordata; class Aves; order Passeriformes; family Callaeidae; genus Callaeas; species Callaeas wilsoni. The sequence goes on from VWPU01011010.1 coordinate 185,099, forward strand.
CAAGAACAGCTGACAAAATTTTCAAATATAACATGGCTTTCACAATTTGCACTAAGCTGAATGAAATATTCCATGAAAGCAAATCACACTGATTAAGGAACAGGTTTTTTTTGCTCCTCATTAGAAGTTCAGCTTTAAATTAGTGGAAGTTCTTGGCATGGGAAAGACGTAGGAGAAAGACTGGAACCTCAGAGCAGGCAGCTTTGCATTAGACAGTATCTGTATCACAACTACCACAATACAAGCTGCCTCCTTGCCTTCATGTCCAATTCATACTGAAATTCCTTCAGGCTTGAACCTGCAGCAACAGGTGACAGCCTCTGGCCTGCAGAGCTGCAATAATGTTTTCCACGTCCACTGTGAGGGCTTTTTGGATACCAGTCTTTGTCCTTCCAGTCTGCACCTTGTAGTCCCAGCTCAGCTGCAACTCCTACAGGGAACAGTGTTTTCAGGGAAAATGTTCTGAGCACACAGCAAACTGGAACAAAGGGTACTGCGAGAGTGAGCATGGATCTGTCGGGTGGGCAGCTCTTCTACTCAGCATCTATGCTGATCCCCTCTGAGCAAAATATGTAACACCATCCTGCTATTCAGCAGTAAAGCAAGCCTACTGCCACTAGCAGCATTTGATTAGCCTTGACCACAACGACAGCACAGGAGGCAAATACTCCTCTCTGCTCTCTGGCTCAGTAGCACATCCCACACAATCCAGTAAAATGTACGTAGGAGGTGGAGTGTGAGGATCTGATTTCATACTGGGGTGAGGCACATTACAAAAAAATCTTTTCAGTATCAGTCATCCAGAAGTAATATGGAAATCAAATTAGTTGATTGCAACAATCTAAACAGCATCACTTGATACGTTCATCGAGGTTCTTAGATAATGAAAGTTTAGAAGGAGAAATTCTATACTTTATTAAACTCAGCATAGCTGGGGGACAGGGCTTCTCCCTACAGCTTTTGCCTACTGCATTTTAGGCCAAGTAATGAAAACATTAATGCAGCTTAGCCAGCAAAGCATAAGTTAATTCAGCTTCTATCTCTCCAAAGCCTGTAATTCTCTGGTCTAGTCTTCATGAAGAGCACTTAAAAATGTTTCAAATATAAGATGAACATCCATATAACCATCTCTGCCCATGCCTGTTTACAAGAGGTATGGCTGCTACTCCAGAAGGCACTGCAGAGTGCACAGTTCTCTTCCCAGGCACTGGAAACACAAGCAGGTGTACCTGCAAGGATAGGGTATAAAAAGTAAGCCTAGGAAACAACACGCAGGTTTCACCAGGACACTATGGATAAGCCAGTCATGAGGACACAGCTGTTTCACGGCTGCACAGTATCCAAATCACCATGGCTGCACAGATACTAAAGCCCCGCATGAGCTACAAAGTTGACGCAGCATGGGCTTTGGGGACAGAAGGGAGACAGTAGTAACGCAGGGCACCAACAGAGGGAATGTCAAGCAAAATTCAAGAGCTGCTTAAGATGTGAGGTGCCACTGGAACCCAGGGAGGCCACCATACTCCAAATTCTCCATATAACGCTTACAAAGGGGTCCTCTAGGACAGTCCTGTATCAATTTTTAGCCCAGCATCTGATTTCTCACTCTTCAGAAGATAAGCCCTTGTCTCTTCATGTTAAGGGAGGCCTCCTTATTTTTTCATTCACACTCAGCATTTACTCAGAAAATTTTTCTTTATCCTTGATCCCTCCAGCCTGTGTAATAATACAGGTGATCAAGAACAGTAGGCCACTGACTCAATTTTGCATTTTTATTATATTTGGGAGAAAGTCTGCTGCAATAATCTTGTTCTAGCTCATCAGCACTTCTGTTCTTTAGTATATATTCTGGATAAAGCCCATGTAGACAAACTAGCAGGGTGATGTTTCACATAATTCTTTGTCTTTCTGGTCCAATCTCTCATTTAACTCATGTTTGCTGTCACTTTCCAAGTTCCTGTGTCAGGAGAGGATGTTTCACACAACTGCCTTGTATGCCAGGATGGATGGCTTCACAACTGGGGCCACAGCAGCAGAACGGCACAAAGACATAGAACCAAGAGACTTTTAGGAATAAATAGTATCAAAAAATAAAATAAAATCAGGAAGGCCAAAGAGCAGTTGATTGTCCCATCTCTCAGAAGTACAAAATATCCCATTTAAAATTTCACTCCCAACAGCAACAGTCTGAAGAAGTTCCAAGAAAGGTGTGCAGCAAATTATTGTCCTGAATACTACTAATTTACATTTGCTGAGTGAAAACCATTTAACTATTTGTGTGCATTCCTGCAATTGTACTTTTCATTCATTAAGATGAGAAATTGCTTTTTTTATGCAATCTGCTACTATTCAGATAGCAGAACAAAGTAATGTCTGGTAGCAGGCTTGCTGTTTTTGGCTTTAGAAGGGTGGGGTTTTTTTTTCCTCTCTTCCTGTGAGAGGAAAGCTTTTCCCAAAGGATTCAAGCAATTTCATAAAACAAATGAAAAAACAAAGACACTTTTGTTTAAGGACTGAAGGGTTTGTTTTGGTTTAAGGGGGATTGAGAGGGAAGGAAGAGAGAAATGATACTGATCATCTTTCAATTAAAGAAGGGGGAAAAAAGCTCTCATTCCGAAAAGAAATTCATGTGATAGCACAAACTTGCTATAATAAAAGGGCCATCAGAAAACAAATCAAGATTTATTTTCTAAATAAGTAATTTTGTTTATTTTAGTCACAAGTGAACACCTCAAATGACTACAGTGAAGATCAGAGGAAAACAACATTTCTCTCCAAATTAAAGAGAGCATTGTGCACTCCTGTATGCTGTGCTTCATTAGATCCAGTGTCTCCTTTTCCTCACAGTCTATCAAACAGAAAGAAAGGGGAGTGAGGGGGAAAGATCTGAAATCTGAGGTTTTAAATACACAAAGATTTGGGGGATTCACTTCAGCTAGAAGTTCTGGAGCTCAACCTAATAAAAACATCATTTCATTTGCAGGAAATAGGACCCAATATTACTACAGGAGTAAACCCCAAACTTGCACAGAAAACAGGGCAAGACGGAGATAGCACAGCAACAGTAAATAAAAACAAAATTAACTAGAACACCTGAAATCCTTCAGGAAAGCATGTATGGAGGCCTTGCATGAAATCTGAGTAAGCAGACCTTCACATCTGCAAATATTCCCCAAGCATTTGTACAAACACATTGCAGAAATCACACATTGTGGAACCGCAATTCTAGCTTCTGATTAGCAGATGCTAATTAATAAAATTAACTGATTTATCAGTACATCCCTACATATTGTATCAAGTTTTATTATGTAGAGAGATGATCACAAGTAATCTACAGTGACAAAATACCATCTATCTAAATGGAGCAAAAACAAACCATAAAGTCCCATTCACACTGCCTACCATTTAAATTCATTCAAGATTGATATTTACTGCAGTTATCATTCAACACCTGAACTAACACACTGGAACAACCCAACAGTAATAAAATTCAGTAATATTGCAGCTCAGAAAGGCAAAACAACACAGATAATAAGAATCTTGCAATTAAATACAACATGCACATGGAATGCATCACATTACTTACTTGTACGTACATGAGCAATTTACAAATGTTAGTAATAAATTTGAATTTTGAAAAATATAATTTTGAAGTATGTGGTTGCATGAGAAGTGACAAAAAGTTCTTAAGTAAGATTTAAAAAACGGTTTAAACCCACTGGACTTAGGAAGACAAATAACAGATTGACAGACATATCACAGCAACATTAAGCTTTATATACGTGAAATAAAGTACAAATAAAATGCACATTATCATCATCACCATCATCTCAGAAGTGTTCTACCCAAGCATTACTTAAATGCTTATCCTCCATCCAAATTTAAACTGCCTATGTCTATAATGCACATGCGTAGATGAGAAACAGCTTCCTTGTGGCTGCCCGACCTCCCAGGTAGTAGCATGCACAGATTAACTTGTCAAATAGAGAGAGACAACATACAAAGGTCATTACAAATCCAAAGGTCTGGGTCCACTCATGAATTTGGGCAGCTACTTAAAACAGACTTGTCTAATACTGCGGAGAGGCACTGGATAAAGAAGACGATTCAAACAATACTTGACTCTATTATTATCTTCCCTGTCTAATAAAGTCTTAAAACATTTCCTCCCATTTCTTAATGCAGACTTTTCCAAGACCTCAAATTGTAACAGGAAATTATTTGAGAGATTTTTGTTTTTTAAAGAACACAGCAAAGCATCAGGAGACAAGTGCTCTGCTCTTTGATTTGCTAAAGACTGAATTTAGGTTGAACTTCTTCCTTGTAAACATGAAATAACTTTTCCACCTCATCCATTAATATTCGGGACTTGAAGGCTGTCAAGTGAAAGATGTTATAATGCCCAGCACAGCCCTAGTCCTGTCTTTTTTAATGATACACCCAACACTTGTACAATAGAGCAATAGCAGTAAATGAAAAATCACAGTAAGCAAAGAGCCTAATAATGCATGCTAAAAGCTACCAGGACAATAAATTCAATTTTCCCTGGAATTGTTAAATTATTCTTCTGATGGCTCAACACAATCTTTTCACAATTACTTCCTACAAGGCATGCTGACGCATTGAGTTCATTACATATCTCCTCTTTAAAGCAAAAAACACACAGGCATTTAAAGCAAACACCTAAAATTGAATAGTTCACATTTTTAATAAACTATGCTGGAAAGGAGTTTGCAACTGGATTATTTCCAAGGAAGTAAGACACCTGCCTTATAAATTCAAAACAAACAGATATAAAACAGTATCGAGATATTGGTCTTGCTTTGATGTACAAACACACTCAAAGCACCTTATTTTTTCAGTGGTTCTTCTCAAAATACATTCACGCAGGTGACATATTCTTTTTCTATTTGAAGTCATCTCAAAACTTCCAGAAGTTTCACTGGGCATACAAAGACCAGCCACAGGACAGCTTATAAACAGACAGAGACCGATGCTATAGCAAAGATCAAACTAAGTCTACAGAGCATCGCCTTCAAACCACAAGTGCCTTCTTTACACTTTCAATGGGGCACACGTCTCTTCACTGTGTACCAGTCAGGTCTTCAACAGTGTCACTAGAGAAAGTGTATCTCAACTGGCACACCTCATACCTCAATTTCTCCAGTAGTTAGGTTGCACTGGCCTTTGCATAGCTCAGCACCAGAGCCTGGGTCAGGAACTGCAAAATGCAGCCACAGGGAAGCACACATCCCCCCAGCTGGGAGCACCCAACATGGATCTTCAACAGCTCTGCACTTCATCTACCACACAAGTCTCCGTCTCCTACTCCCAGGAGCACAGTCCCCAGCAAGAGGATGCAGCCGGTGCCATGAAACACTCGTAAGACCAGAGAGCATGAAATCGGGCACAGGACAAATATGGGCACTCACTCAACAGGAGAACAAAACCCTTTTATTTATTTATGGGTGCAAGTCAGCCAACCTGACCCCCAGCTTGCAGGTCCATTTATGGCCTTTCTGTCCCACATATATTAATTTGTGGTTATCTTCAATATTTTATGAGCTAAGCTTCATTCCACTCCATTATGCACTAAAAAGAGAACAAAACAGCTACTAATGTCCCAGATAAGTGGTTTTACTTGCTATAAATTCCATTCACCATCACGTGACTAGACAACACATGCTCCCCAAAAATAAGTGCTTCTGCTTATCACACCTCCTTTACTGAAGTGATTTCTATTTCTGTTGATTAACTGTGAACACCAAAGCATAAAATGTGGCAGCTTCAGTTACCTGAACTGCTCAATTTCTGAACAGTCACATGCAAACTTCGATACTTAGCTGTGACTCAGGATATGTACAGCTAGGAAGGCATCCAAAATCTGACAGTAAGGAAACTCCTTTTGAATTCCCCATGTACATTATTCTTGTATTCATTAATCAAATTACCCTTCTGTACATAGAGTTTTTAATCCAAAATCACAGATGAATCTTCAGTTTATGACCCTTCCTCTCCTCCAAGAATTTGCCCCCCAGGGAATTTCTAAGCAGCTGCTATCTCCCATCTCTGCCATTACTAAGACACAAAAGCCAGAGTAGCTTGTTTTGGTCTCTCATCTAATGCCAGACTGTTCACACTACATGATCTTTGCAGCCTGGATGTCCATCTACACGTTCCACTAGGATTTAATATTTTCTGTACATAAGTGCCCAGAACTTTGTACAGTATTTGACATGAAGCCTCCCTAATGCCTTGCCTAATAACTTGTCTATCTTCACTGAAGAGCTTTTCCTGAGCATCACGTTTGCTCCCATTTCATGGTCAGCATCAAATAAGAGCTGTCCCTGTTTGACAATGGCGGTCTGTCCTTTTCCTCCAAGCCTGTTTTAAGGGATGACTTGACAGCTGATAGCAGATGTGTTGCTAATAATCACTCAGTAGATAACTTTGCTTTTAGAGCTATTTAACTTCCTGTAATTCCTATTGTTTCAGTCATCACAGACATTCAATTCTTCCTGCGCAATAATCCAACCCACCTCGGTGCTGACTACACTTCCCAACTTTGCCTCATCAGCAATCATCCTTTCATATAGTTATTTCAGCCAGTATGATGAAGTAAAGAGACCAGCTCCCCACTAATACTGATGCAGGGCATGAATAATTCCTTTATTTAGGTAGGCAAACTCACAATTTCTCCTTCAGGAGACACCTCATCATTCTTCAGCTAAGCCCCACACTTCCAATTTAGTTATTTTTCGTGCATATATACTGAACTGAAGCCTTCTGCTCCTATTGTCTAGGACATTCAGTATTTAACCACTAATAATATTACTTTAGTCTTCCATGACCTAATTGTAGCAGATACATGATGCATTTTATCCTGTTTTCCACTTAGTTTTGTATACTTAATTACTTTTTCCATTCCGAATTTGTTCTAAATCCTTGAATTCTATTGTGACCAGAGCAAAAGGTGTGAAGATTTCATTCTCTTCTCCTTTTAAAATAAATGGAACGATACATCTTTTGCTATCTTGCCATCATAACTGCTACATTCAACCTAACAGAACACTTAATTCTATTTCTTTAACCCACCTCCAGTGCCTTGCACCAACTCTGTCAGAGCCCAAAAGCAGAGACCCTTAGACTTAGTTTGACCGGGAGCAGACAAGACATTTATTCTGGTCATTTCCATTTGGCACTCTTTCATCCATATTCAAATCCTCATCCGTATCTAGAACTAAACAACTAAAACAAGAACTGCTAATTTTAGAGGCACCAAGCATTTTTCATACAACCTGGTCCTCACAACATCATAGCCAAATTCTCTTCTCCTGCTCTTTTTATTTTTTTTTCCTTCGTTTTCATCTTAAATTTCTTCATCCTCTAGCTTTTGGCAATTCACATGCTATCCCTGCAGTTTCTGCTCTCCAACAATCAATCCCGCCCCTTACTTCATTCCTTTTAGGTTTTCTGGTAACTTGCAGTGTCTTATTCTCACAGCAAGGTCCATAGCTCCTCTTGGCAAGCTTTTCCTCCTCCTTAAAATGCAGTTTTCAAGCAGCTATTGTACCTTCCACTTAAGACAGTCCAAGCCCCAAGTCTTTTTTATTATTTTTTTTAATTTAAACCTCCAACTCCTACAGGCCTTTAGCTCCGTGGACAACACAAACTAGTTCTTCTAACTTCTCAGAACTTGCCCTACTAAAATAAAGCTTCCCTGAAAGAAAAACACTTTGTAGTTGAGAGTTACTCCAACTTACCCTTCAGTTTAATTCAAAATTATTAACTTGTGGCTGATCAACACATGTGCTTAAGGTCTTATGGAAGGGAGACGTAATCCAGCAGCAGAAAACAAGACACTGTCAGCCAGTGAGAGACCAGAGATGTTCCAGAATTTAAAGATACACCCTCTAGTTCTGGGCAGGCTGTAAACATAAGCCTTCATTTACTCTGCATTCCACTACAATTAATGGCCAAAATCTACCCTATGATAATTCAGTGTACTGACTTCTAACTTAACTAGTCAGGCCTGGGAAACATACTTAAAAAGCACATTCAAGAAACACCTTCCCTTTACACACTAGCACACTATCCAAAATGAGCTCCGCAGCTCCGAGCAATCAAAACAAGTTTGCAAAGTTGCATCCTACAATTTAACTCAGTTTCGCCTCAGTAAATCAGATTAGACCTCCAGATTTTGAAATAGAAGCATGAACCTTTAACAGAAAACCATCTCCCATCCAGAGGAAGACTGCACCTCTATTAAGTGCAGCAACAACTGGATTTTCAGCAGGGTCACCACAAGCCTAAGAGGGGCAGAGAAGGAAGGTGCAGGTGGCCAACTGCTACAACACAACACAGAAAGAGCCTCTCTAGCAAAGTGACAGTGAATGATCTCCACATGAATCTGGAAAACATGGTTTCCCTCTTAACTCTACCTTGTGATACAATTTGCTTAACATGGATGCATGGCATGAACGCAGCCCAGGCCTTCTGTGCAACAGAGCGAACTTGCTGGCACAGGCTATCAGTCCCATCGAGGCAGTAAATCACACTTACCACCACATTCCTGGTATGCCTGCACCTACCAGGCAGCACACAGGCACCTGCCTGCTGCCTCCTGAAACCCAGAGGGGAAACTCAGTACCGCAGCATGAAATACCAACTGACATGCTAAGTTACTAACCCACATGAAATGGGGGGCCTGAAAGGGCACACAGCTCCGTCAGCTCCAACAGCCCCACACCACGGCAAGGGCTGCCCATCCTCCACGAAGGATTGATGGTGGTCTCTACATCCACCTCCCTTGGCCACCAAGACCATCATGTACATTCCCCACGGAGCATCTCCACGCTGCTGGCGCCTTCCACTCTCACCAGTTTAAGCCAAGCCTTTCCAGCAGCAGGGTGGGTGTCTTGCCACCCTCCAAATCAGGGTGGCACTGGACACTTCGAAAAAGCAAGCCATTGTTAGCCACAAGGAAACAGCATCCTACCTTCTACTCCTGAAGTGCTTAAAAGTGTTTTATCCTGTTAATTCTAGGTCAGTTGAGCACACGTGTGGTATGGATTACACTGACCCTTTTAGAGCTCTCAACATTTTTAAATAAGTAGGACACAACATTAGATGCCCACAAAGCTGCACACCTCCTGTATGCCACACACCAAGATCTGCCAGTAGGCTTTAAGGCAGAACTAAGGAACAGTTGCTTTATAAAGCATGGCTCTCACAGCACACAAGCACAAATGTGAAATAATTTATAAATGCCAAGTCTGACCCTGTACCACATTAAATCAATACAGGCGTTTTTCAAAAAATGCCTGTATTGGATGAACTGAAGTGACCTTTGCAAAGCCACCCAACGAATTTGCAGCAGATTTCCAAACAGTACAAGTATTTACAGCTGAGTGATAAAAAGGTCTACATTAAAGATAAAAGTTGCCCTGATGTTTACAAAATGCAACAGTATTGTCATTGCAAGCACAAAGAAGATGTTGCATCCTTAAATATCTGAGTATCTAGAGACTTTAAACACGAGGAAGAATCAACATGCAAAGGACCATAAAATTCAAGCTTAAAAAGTTAACACTACGATTCACTGGAGATGTTAATTTGCCAGCGCCAGGTCTTTGCAAGTTTTAAGCTTCTCTGCACTATCAGCTGCCATATATATTGGACCCTTAGACACAAATAAACCCATTGCTTTCCTTCCTCTTCACAGATGCCTTGCCTGAGCGAGGGAAGGAGGACGAGCAGGGAAAAAAACCCAACACGTTTAAGTAAATTACCTTTTGGATCAGCCTCCTTCCCTCGCCCAGCTAAAGTTTTCTTGAGGTCAGATTAGCACTCCGAAAGGAGAGCAGGCGCCGGCAGGCCCCTTGGCAGGCGGTGCTGTGACAGACGCGGGGCAGACCCAGGGGAGGCAGCCATGTGCTCAGCCCCGCATCCCCCCGAAAGGGCATCCCGGGAGGAAGTTCTCACTTCGCACCGACTCGGGGAAATAACTCGGAGGAGTCCAACAGCTATCGCTTCCAGCGGCTTTCTCCTGGGCCATATGTTTTCCCCTGCCATTAGCGAGGCATTTCAGAGGAGCCAAACCGCCCTGCCCGCTCCGCCGCGAACCCGCTCGCGGGCTGGGGGTCGGAGCCGCCGCCCCAGAGGCGGGGGATGAAGCCGGCTTGGCCGGTGGAGCACGACCCGCGGCACCCACCCCACGGGGCTGCGCTCCGTCCCCACCGGGAGCCGCCCGACCCCCGGCAGCGTGGCTGGGCAGGGCAGGGCAGGGCGGTTCCTGCTGCAGCGCCCGGTGGGGGCGAACCCCCCACCCAACCCGGGGCAGCGCGGCGCCCCAGCCCCGCTGCAGCCCCTTCGCCAGACGCCCGCCGGGGCCGGTAGTGGGGGGTCCCGCCCGCCCCCGCTCCCGGGGCCGCCCCCAGCCAGCGGGGGAGCCGCAGGACGGAGCCGCAGGACGGAGCCGCGTTCAGCCCCGAGCCGGCGCCGCGCCTCGCCCTTACCGTCCTGCCCAGCGCGGCGCGGGAGCCCCCGGAGAGGAGCGAGGCGAAGCCGCGGAGAAGAGCGAGGAGCCGGGGCCGAGAAAGCCGCCGCCGCCGCGAGGAGAAGGCGGAGGGGGCGGAGGATCGGCGGTGGAGGGGAGGAGACGGGGGCGGGGGAGGGCCCGGGCCGCTGGCT
>VWPU01011011.1:0-62120 GCA_013398955.1 Callaeas wilsoni
CGGGGGGCCGCGCCGCCCCGCCCAGATGTGCCACCGCTGGAGCGACAGGTGGGGGCACGCGGAGCCTCCCTCGACCCCCGCCCCCAGCACAAAGCTGCCCAAGACCACAAAGCCCGAGGCGCAGACGCAGGCTCAGGGACATTACTCCCTTCCATTGCCACCCTTGGACCTCCCTCACACCTGCTGGCCCTAAACCCCTTTCCCCAACCTCCTCCTTCCACAGAGGAAATTTGTGGCCCGGAATCCAGGCCCTTCAAAGAAGCTGCATCATGCATGGACACTCACCCAAGCAGACCTGCTGTGATGGGATGTAACTGTCCTAAAGCAATTAGGATTCTCATGGATACAAACGTGTCAGAGCCGCAGTCAGGAAGGCAAAGAAGATGGGCAAGCAGTTCCTTGCACAGTCCTAGGGCAAGTGGACAAGCAGGCAGCTAGTCAGAGGAGCGAGTAGGTCTCTTTCTGGTCCCTGACCTACCCAGTAAGTTGTATGGGTGCCTGCAGACACGGCTTTACTCAACCCAGTGGCTTAAAGCAGTGGAAAGTTCCAGTCAAGCTCAGGGAAGCGAGGTAGGGTAGAAATGGGGTAAAGGGAAACACTTCATTGGCAGATCTCCTATAAATAGTCAGGAGCTCATACTGGTGAAGCACCGCATGGCACACTGCCTGAACGTGTGGCCTCTGAAAGCTGCTGCAGTACAAACACATCCCACGTGAGCTGGGACTGCCCTGTGTGGCTGCAGCCCTCTGAGCAGAGGTGAGCCTCTGCACAGCTCCATACTCGAGAGCACCAATGCCACAGACACAAATTACTCATACATGCCCAGGACATGCCCACATGGCTCGTTTTCTTGCCCTTAGAGAGAAGGTCCTGTGTTAATACCACACCTGTCCACTACCAGACGTGTGGCTCCTCTTCTCACTGCCCACTCTGGAGCTGCTCCAGGCCAGTGAGTTGCTCCACAAAAGCAGCCATGACTATACAGGATGGGAAGGTTCACCTTGTCCTCACTGCAGCAGCACCTTGGCTACAGGGGAATTTCTCCTGTGGCGGCCACAACCCAAGACCTGGAGTTGTTCAGTTGGTACCACAGTAAAATTAACCCACAGCTGATGTTGTCTATTGCATAATTACATTACCTTTGTCTTTAAAGAGGACTACAGGCTCTGAAGACATGGTTACAAGCTTCATCTAGAGTTTTAGTAGATGCCAAAGGTTAAGGGCATCTTCCATTCAGCTATGTCATAGCTGTAAAATGTTTTCTTCCTTCCTTCCGTAGAACAAAAATTTAATATTAGAGCTTTCTTTCAAAAGGTGATTTTGTCCATCTATCCTTCTGCCTCCACCCTTCACTCTCCCTCCTCTTAGTAAATGTAAGAAAACCCCTTCCTGGTCAAGGACCACATATGAGCATTTTCACCCTGAAAACACTTACTGCTGCAATTTCCTCAACCAGAGAGCCAAGAGACCCCCTGTTTTCCAAAACCACTCAAGTACCTAACTTTCAGAGGAGGAGGGGAAGGTTATTTCTGAGGTTAAATAACAAAATTTTATAAGAAATATTGAGAATCTCAGCCAAAACATGATGCTTAAATCTGGATGAGGATTTCTTTTGATATGTGTGATGCACAGAGCCAGGCTGAGGAATCATCACTGTCCTTCCCAGCCCTTGATTGCACTATGGGTGAGATGTGAACCATTTTTGCATCCTTTCTCATTCTCTCAGATGTAGAAAGGAACAGCCACACCAATAAGAGTGAAGCCACGGTAGTGTGGAGCTGAAGCCTGGCTCAAACATGAGTCCTCAGTTCAGTTCTTCTGGTGTATTGGGTCCTGCTCTGGCCCCATGGTAAGTCCACCAGCTGCCACACACAGGAAGCTCAAGAGCAGAGGTGAGACTGAGACTGAGTGACATCTTTGTTTAGATCCTTTGTGAACATGAACATTGTATTTCCAGCTAGCTCATTACTGTGAGCCCAAAAAGAAACACAACCCTGAGATGAGCTCAGTTAATTAGGGCATGGTGCTAATAACACCAAACTTGTGGGTTCAATCCCTGCATGAGCCATTCACTTAAGAATTGGACTTGATGGTCTTTGTGGGTCCCTTTCAACTCAGAATATTCTATGATCTGTGACACATGACTGCAATGGCCTTTAGAGGGGGCAACTCCACCTCCTCATCATACGATACTTTTCATCCTGTTGAACCTAATTGTCTCCAACCAACAACAAAAAAAAACCCTGTTCTTTCTCCATTCTTTTCTCTAATCTCTCTGCCTGTCCTTGAATTGCAAGAGGTCTTGAGCAAGGACTGTCACTTTTTTGGGAAGTTTCATGTTTAATGTGGCAGAAAGAGGCGTCAACATAAGGCAAATTATAATGGAAAGAGGCATCTTTCCATTGTATAAAAGAGATCTTGTAAAAGGAAAGGTACCAGTTTTGAACTGGAGGCATAGGGAACATAGGGAACATCCCTATAATAGCACAGGAAAGATTTCTGTGCAGTCATCCATTAAATGGCAGGCACTCACGCATGCATCGTGCAGGCTGCTAACTGTGCCTTGTGTGATAGCTCACCACGTGGTGAGCCTGTTCCCAGAAGGACCACGTGCTTCCTGCTTCTACCAAATCCACTCTGAGTTTTAGACACCAGGCACCAATTCAACCTTGGTGCCATAGTGTGAATGTTAAACTATACCCCACATGGCTGGTGGGTTTTGTGCTAAACCACCTCCCCTTTCAACCTGGAGAACCGAGGTAAAGCATAGTTTCAGCAGTGAAAGGAGGAAGGCTTATAGGTCTGCTTTAGCAACGTGTTCAGCTACCGTGAAGGATGGGCTTTGCTTTGCCTGACACTGCAGTTGACACCATGGGGAAGAATGCAAAACAGCACCAGGGGTTTGCTGTGATTATACCTTGGTTCACTTTATGAAAGAGTCTTTGAATTTGCTCCTTATATTGGTTGGAGAAGGAGTGAGAAGGAGGGGCTGCTTGCTGTCCTTGCCAACTTATGTCAGCTTTTCCTGCAAAAAATGTTGAGCAGGGTGAGAAATATGCTCTGTGATCACAGGGGCCCTTGATAGACAAAACAGGATCACACTGATTCTGGGTTTTTGCCTTTTTCCTGTGCTCTAGCAACAGGGAGCATTGAAACAGCTTGCCAAAACTGCAGGGCTTTCACACCAGCAAGTCAGGAGTTTCCTTGTGTGTTAGTGATATCAAGTGAATTGGCTAATTAGAGACATGCAATTTCTTGGTACCAGCCCTGCCAGGTAGCGGGCACCTGCTGCAGAGCATGCTGTGTGACAGAGCAGGATAAGTTTGCAGTGACTTAAAACTCCACTCCATCTTCTGAATTTGTGCATGGGCACCTGACTTCCAATTTGTAATTTGTGCTTAGAAGTCAATGGAGACAGTGCAGCCACTCCATGAATTTCATCTGAAGTTGGTATCAGCTCCAGGAAATGTGCTCACATCGTGATTATAATTATGGAAGAACACAAGGAAGAAGGCTCTGCACAGTCACATCTGCTCATGGAACAATGTCTACTGCCTTAAGTCACGAAAGCACCCATCGATTCTCCACCCAAGAGCTGGGTGCAAGGATGAGCTGCAGCTGTTCAGCTCAGGCATATGCAAAAGACCACAGAGACAGGATGTGGAGGAGGATTTGTGAGAGGCTGGAGGGTAGTAGCTATGTGCTGGATGATAACCAGGCAGGCTGCTAGGTTGGGTACACAGGGGTGCTTTCAGACTGCAAAGGGGGCAAGGTCAGATGAGTGCATTTGCATCTAAGGACTCTGGTCTCTAACTCTGAAGCACTGTGCAGCAATGAAGCAAATGTAGTTAAAAATTCCCTTTGTAAAGCCTAGGTTTGTGCCTTCTAGACACATCAGCCCTCAAGGAGTTACACAAGAAACCAGGTAATCACAATCACAGAATAATATGAAGAATCAGAACAGGAGTAGAGATGAAGCCTGAGCCACCATTCCCTGAAATATGGGCAAATACATCAGAATTCATATTCTGAGAGGATGCTCAGAGTAGGAGGTGTGACCCAGAGAATAAATGTCATGGGATAAAACACAAAGCAGTGAGTGGGCACTAGCCAGGCCCTTTTGGATTTGAAACTCATGGGCTCCAGCAGCCTGGACCACTCACTGACACACAAGTGAGAGTGCTGAGAACGTGGCACAATTCTTTCCCTTGTATATAGAAGAAGGATCTCAAAAGATGTTGCTTGAATTGGTGTAATTAAATGCTTGGCATCAGAACAGATGTGGAAGAAAAAGACACACCTATCCATGAAATGTACAGATCTGCATGCTGCAGGGAGAAGAGATCATCTGGGAGATATTCACTGTACCTAATTGTTGGGCTAATCCCTAATTTGTGTATTTTAAACTGCCTGAATGAAACAGGCATTCTTGATGTGGCATGCATCATCCCGAAATGAAATACCCTGCAGCCACTACATCAGGAAGGTTTAATGCCATTGCTGTCACCTTGGAAACCTATGTAAAACTAGATATAAGACTCAGATGGGACAGAAGCAAATTTGGCCTTGTGAATTAAAATAGGACAGGATGACAGGAGACCACTCTCAGTCAGAGGTGAACAACTGTGTGTTTCTGTGTCTGACAGGACAACAGATTTCACAGCAGCAACCAGAAGAGTATGCAAAGATACTTCTAGAGATGATAGGTTAAAGAAGGGGAAAAAAATCTGTAGATGAAAAGCCTCATAAAACGCTTAGTCTCAGACAGCAGTCAAAAAAAGCCATCATGACAAGCAATCATCCAATTTCATGTTTTTTCCCTGAGAAAACTAAATCCCATGTCACCTCTTTTGTAAGAAATGTAGATACTTGTTTTATATGAGTGGGACAGGAAAGAAGTGTCCATCTTTTGTGACATACTGACTGTACAGTGTGCAGACTGGGAAAAATGCTTTGTGCAGCCATCTTGATGCTTCAGATTAATTCTGTTTATTTTCTGACCTTTACATTTGCAGTTCTCCCATTCATCAGCAATGGATTTGCATGAGAGGAGGCTTTTACATATTTTAGCAGCCATTTTGCAAAGTGCTACTTAGGTATTTGTTACGAGCTATGCTCAAAGACAATCTGAAGACAAAAAGAAAAAAAAAGGAGAACAAACAGGCTGGTTAGAAAATATTAATTTCTTCCACATATACTGGTCACATTTTTTGAGATCTGACATGAAAGTTCAATTATACTCTTGCAATGCCTCAGTGAGGAGGGTTTAAATACCTTTTAACTCAAGTCTATTGTGCCTCTTATACTGAGAAACTCAGTGAGGCCTGTTGAGCCCTAAGTGTATTTCAGAGCAACCCCAAGGCTGCTTCCTTCCACAGCAGAAAGCTTCAAGGGGCACATTTGTGCCATATCCCAGTGGCCCAAATCTCACCACTGAGCTGAGGCTTACATGAAAGGCCAGTACGGAGCAGAGGATATTTCCAGGGGAATCAGCTACTCCCTATTTAAAGGGTCCTTTGATCTACAAGAGAAATCTAACAGGAATTTAGCACAGCTAATAGTCAAGCCTTTGATCTTTCCTTTGGAGTTCCACTGGCTGTCAGACAGCTTGAACCCCTACTTCCAGCAATAGGAGCCAGAGATTTCTCCCTAGCACTTTACTATGAATTTGCCACCTTCATAGATTGACCAGTGTTGCAGGGTTTTTTTGTTCCTATTCGCTTAACTTTTGGGGAATTTCTCCCTTGAAACCTTTTCTTAGACAATGGGCCTTCCTTTCAGTCTCACTTTCATATCTCTGTCAAGATGGTGGATATTGCTACTGAGGTGGCAGACAGCTCACTGTAGCAGAACACAGACTCCGAGGGATATTTGCCTTCTAAAAAAGATCCTACATTCTTTCCAGATCTAAATGGGTGTAAGTTAAAGGAGGAATATATCAAGACTTTGATGACAGATGCCAGTGCCAACCTCATATCCTATTTCTGCATCAAAATATTTGCTCTTAATTAAATTTGCTGCACAAATTAACAGTGGAGGTGCCCAGATTTGTAAATGGGTCATTGCAAGCCAACTTTACATCATGCTGAGAAGTCAGCATGCTTGAGGAATACTGGGGGAAAACCAAATATTTACTAAATGTGATGAGTTAGAGAAAAGGGAAGTGTATTAAGGACGTTAAGGATTATAGTCTGAACCTCTAACTATGTTTGACATCTTCAGTACCTTAAATGGTGGGTTAGATTATCAAAGACATCCAACAGCTTTAGTATATTCGTCAGTATTTCCTTTCTTCATGTGGTTCCAGGTTAGCAGTATATCTTCACAGGTTCCAAAGATTACAAATTCCAAATAAACTTAAAATAATAAGAAAAGTCTGGGTTTTGATTTCCCAGTCTTCCACAGTCTGGAGAGCCTGCGCATAGCCAGCAGTACAGAATGACACAAGCAGTATCAAAGAGCCAACCAAGATGGTGTCCCCACATCTGGCTCAGCCTTAAACTGGCCATAGAGACAGGATGTGTTCAGTAGTTGTCCTCCTGACAAGCTCTCATCCCAGTCAGGCAGGCCCTGTGTAGTCCCTGAAGATGAACACCACCTTCAGAGGTCCCCTTTCTGAGAGGACTCAGAAAGGCTGAGTCTGCTCATTAATTCCTTCGTGGTCCACACAGGGAGTTCCAGGCAGATTGCACTGAAATTGGCTGAATCTCAAAGAGATGACCTGGAAACTGCAGCAATAGCTTTCTCTATCCATTCTACAGAGCCCTGCTGGTGGTGCAGGGTGTGTAGCCTGCTGGTAGCATCTGAAGTCACCATTTCTCTTTGCTCCTTGATGCAAATGGTGGGACCCAGCCAGCACAAACTCAGAAATGTCAAGTCTGGTATCATAAAGCTCCACTGACTCTCAATTTGTAGCGCATCATGATGAGGAGCGCTTCCCACCAGGAGAATGTCATGAACTGCTGCATTCAGCAAATCAGATGCAACTATTTCTTTTTCTAAGGATACAATCTGGTCCCAGCAGTGAGGATTAAGCCCCCAGACAAATATTAGCCTTAATTTTGGTTTAACAGCCAGGATCAGCTAGAATGAGTTTCAAAACTGTTCTCTTGAAATGCACGACTAAACCAGGGAGGAACAGGGGAGAGCACAAGTCCCCAACAGCACTTATTTGAATAATCTTGCTGACAGATCTGTTCTTTTCTCAGAATTTCCAGTCTGCATAACAGATCACAATATGAAATCAGATACTGTCACTGGGCTCTGATAAATGGGAATGTAAGGACTAAACACTTCCTTTCCATATGAATAAATACTCCAATTCAAACAGCACCATTCACATTGTTCATGCTGTCACCAAAATCCTGCAGGCAGCATCACAGCCTAGTAACTGAGCAGCACCCATCATTATTCACTTCATGAGCAGATATAGATTTTCAGCTCTCATTTACTGACAAACATGTTCCTGACATTATTATCTCTTCTAAAAGCTTCTGCGTGAGTTATAGCTACTGGATTCAAAAGGAAATTTTGCATCTCTGCCTCTGAATTACTGAAAATATTTTCAGTGTCTCTGAGACATTTAGGGAACAAAATTTCCCTGTAACTTTAAGACTGCAAACAAAGGAGAAGCTATTACACTATTAGGCTAATTTTTGCAATGCTTTAATGACTGTCAGTTAAAATCCTACAGCTCCCAGTCTGAATTTGCTGAGTTGCAAGTTCCATGTCAATGGAGTTTCTTAGATGTTTTTCTGTTTGGTCCAAAAGGCAAAGTAGATGCTCTTAATTGTAGTTCCATCATTCATCCTTCTTCTGCACAAATGGAACAGGTCAAGGCCCTAGTTACAGCCTTGCTAGAAGTTAAGGCCAATTGCCAAAGCTTTTGCTTTTATTCTTTGCTTTTATTCTTACAGTTCTTTTCTTCACTGTCTCCATTTTGCAGTAGTCAAAAACGTTTATGGTGGAATCTATCCTCATTTTGGGAAGGAATTCAACAGCAAGAGCTGGATCTGCAATGCTTCTGTCTACTTCCAGTGCACTTGTAGCTAACAGAGCACACGGGCAATAAAGCAATGATCATGCCAGATTCAGAGACTGAGAATGCGATAAAGTGAAACAACCCAAAATGCAATCCCTGCCTTACACTTATATGGCTTCGCCGTTCTGCTCCGCTGCCCAGGGTGGGAAGCCGTGGCTGTAAGCCAGCAAACATCCAAGTGAAGTCAGATCCGGGTGCTGCGTGTACCCAGGGCCAGAGAAGCCAGTTTGTGGTTGCTTTGCAGCCACTGTGTGCTGGCTTGGTTCCCCCCAAAACCATCTTCAATCACGCAGAGATGATTTACTTCTGAGGAGCAAGGGTGGTTCTTGACAATGAGGCTGGGAAGGCCAGATGGCTCGGAAAGTGCAGGTGAATACCAGAAACAGGTCAGAGGCACGGAACAGGGCTGAAGGTGATGCTTCATGGCTGGGAAATTGGTGGCAAGAAAGCCATTAACTGCTGAGGACTCTGGCTGAGACCAAGCCAGGGAGGGATCAGCGCTCTTGTGAAGCTCCCCACTCACCTGTGCTGTCACTCCGTCGTTGGTTCTGACGTGGATCCCAAATGTTTTCTGTAGTGCCCCTCAGAGTCACTGCTGCATGTTACTCTGCAGACATGGACTCTGCTAAATAAAAGTGAAAATGTAATGAGGTTTAGAGACAAGAAATAGCTCCAAGGGACATGCTCCCCTTACAGAGAAGGGAGGGGAAGACGTGAGGGGGAACATGGGGGTCCGGCCATGAGAAATCTTGATGAAGGCACAGGGATTAATTTACGACAGCATATTTAGTCTGTGTGTGGTACCAAAGCCAAGACACTGAGTTCCCCAGGAGGCCTTAACACGGAACAGTTCAGGGGTATTCAGAGCTCTTGCAAAAGCCTATACCCAAAGCCCTCTTACTGCAGATAAACCTCAAGGAGCAGAGGGGTGGCTGTCACAACGCCATAGGATCCCATCATCCCACACGGTGTGATTCCAGCTATTTGCTTTGGAAAGGTTAGGGATGTTAGGGATGTTACCGCAGGCAGCATGAGAAGATGATTATCCTCTGCAGAACACAAGGCACTGCAGGTAATTACCGTCTGTGCAACCATAAGAATTTAGCTTGGAACAGAGGATATGGAAAATTGCGGCGTACCTTACAAAACCATTTCTGCTGAGTCCATGATTGTTAGTATTAAGTAAAGTTATAAACTGCAGTTCATAATCTTGTCTTTAAAAGGTATTTTGTGCTCTGCATGGAGGACCAGGACAGAGAAGGCAGAGTCTTTTTTGTAATGAACCACCTGTCTCTGATGATGGCATGTTTTTCTCTTTAGCTCTTTACAAGAGCTTGTCAGGGTGTGAATTGGGGCGGTAGTGATGGTAGTGCAGCTAGAATGGTTGGTGGGTTTCACCCTACAGTTTCTATAAAACTACCTGCTGTTTTGGAGGAAGTTTTTTGCTCTCTTGGAATTGCCTCTTCTAAGAACATGCATTAATTACTCCTCATGATTATGTAGCAAGGGGCAGTGAGCAGGAACCTGTCAGAGTGCAGCAGTAAATCCACCTGCAGACACCTCCTCCTCCAATCTTCCCTTTGAAAAGGTGTTAGAGCTTGAGCTTTTAAGCTTGGAAAAAAGTTCCAAAGACAGAATGTGTGAGAGAGATGAAATAAGAGTTGAGCAGAGAAAAGAAAACTGTATCTTCAAGTCTGAGCATCCTGAGATTCCTAGAATTTGTTCATTTCCCATTTATCATGGTCAAGCATAGATGAAATCTGCCACAGAGGTCATCCACAAGTCTCTTGTCATCAAGAGAATATCTGCTGCTGGTAAGAGACCCCCTGAGAAGATTAAGTCAGGATAGTATTTTCCTGTGAGAAAGTCAGAATAACTGCAGATGCATTTGTGTTCACAGCGTTCTGGAGACACCCAACACCATATAAATATTATAAATATACACAGAGAGGAAGATTAATGATGTGCGGGTGAGTTATAAACACAGATAAAGACAAGAGCTAGATGACAAGACAATTTGGTGAAACAAGACTAATTTTGCTGGAAGATGAATTGCTGCTACAGTGAAGCACCAACTTTTAAATGCTTCAGTGATGTGTGTTTTAGGTCAGGCAGCCCTGGCATTAGTAGGAAAATGAAATTGTATTTTTATATCAGAACATGGATTTTTAGGATTGGAGGTCACCTGTTACTCTGCAGAGGAACTAATGGCCGGACAGCAGCGTGTGTGTACACACTCAGTGGGTAACAAACCCTCGCAGCCTCCGTAATATTTAAGCTGTTACCTGAACTCCAGATACTTTACAAAGCACCTTTGTACTAAATAAGGACAAGAGCTATGAGAGAAAATATTGATATTTGCCTGGATTATTAAGATGTCCCCTTTCTAAACAATCCTGTTATCGCTACTCTTGAATGAGCCACCTAAAAGACGGCCGCTCTCCAGCTGAGGCTCCTTGTTCCACAGGAGTCCACAAAACAAGAGAGATTTTTGTCTGGAAGAAAAGGCTCTTAGAAAAGCAGCAGCAGCCAGGGGTAGAGAGATGTCAGAGCGGCTCAGCCCTTCTCGCACGGGCTCCATCCCGGCTGACAGCGGCGGCTGCAGCTGCCGCCCGTGCGCGGCCGTGCCCGCTCGGATGAGAGCGCCGGGCGCTCCCTCCCCGTGACTGCGCCGCCGGGGGCCCGCATGGCCGGCAAAGGGGCTGTCAAAGGATGTGACTGCCGGCTGCTGATGAGAAAGAGATGCTGCTTTGGGGGAGTTCTGCAGAGAAATGCCACAGCGAGCTGAGTTTTCTGTCTTTGGCTCACTCTGAGGCAAGTTCAGATTAGCACTGGTGCTTGAAGGAAACCTAAGACAAATCCAAATCCAAACCCTGACCAATTTAAATACTGATATATGTCCTTCTGTCAGAAGCAGGGAGTTTTAACCATCACTTTACACGAGACACAAAGCACTGGAAGAATAGATCTCCCACCTCAGAGCGCCAAGGAACATTGAGATAAGACGAATTTTAGCACCTGTGGAGAGAGATTGGGTTTTCTTTCAACAAGAAAATACCTGTTGTGTTTGGTTTATAATGTCTTCCTGCATAACCCGCTTTTCTTGGGAAACTCAGCTTCATGGATTCCATTCTGAATGTTGAGGTTCCTTTTCCCCTTTGCAAATCTTTTTCAAGGTCTACTAAAAAAAAAATCCCCATAGTAACTAGTTCTATTTTATGGGTATCTCTGTATTTGCAGATATACCTAGAGGCAGATCTCAGCGAGGTCCAGAGTGGACATCAGGAAAAAGTTTTTCACTGAGAGGGTTGTCAGTCACAAGGTACACCTCAGAGAAGTGGCCGTGGCACCAAGCCTGACAGAGTTCAAGGAGCATCAAGATGATGCTCTTAGACACCTGACTTAGTTTTAGGTAATCCTGTGAGCAGCAGGGAGTTGGACTCGATGACCCTTGTGGGTCCCTTCCAACTGACAGTATTCTATGATTCTGTGGTTTTTAGCAGAGAGGAGTGGATCCTGACCACCACCCAGCCCTGACAGTGGGGTTACTTCCCTCTCAGTTACTTCTGCAGTTTATTTGCAGCACATAAGAAAGGCTCAACATTGCTCTAGCACATTTTCAGACGAGAAAATGTCTGGTGTCTGCTAAAACTTCATAAAGATTTGTAGTGGAGATACATACACGAGATCAGCCCAAGCATCCTGAACGACAGCCGTGCTCCAGCCTCCAGCATCACACCGGTGCTGTGGGAGTTCTGACCACTCGATCCCTGAGCACACCACAGCAGCGCTGGCAGTGCTGATCCGCCCGGCACCACTCCCAGAGATGCTCAGCACTCCTGAAAAATCTCCCTCTGCCTCTGAGTACGATGGGAAGGGCAGGGAAGGGGCGGGAGGCAGCGCCCGGAGGAGCCGCAGCACCGCTCTGTGGTGGCAGGTCCCTTTGCAAGTTAAGGACAAGGACACCAGCTCGCTCTTCCCAAACGCACTGCTTAAGACCGATGCATCGCTTTTTGTGGCACCAAGAAAAGCTGTTTCCTCACCCTTTCGAGGCTTGGCTTGGCTTTGCCCCCCTCCTTCCTTCCCTCCAGCGCTAATCCCTCTGCGTGCAGACACCCTTCAGTCCCCGGTTCTAAAGCTGCTGCACCCCAGGATACAGCAGTGATACTGGGATGCTGCTTCATAGCCCTATGCCTGACTGGAAAACAAACACAGTCAGCTGTGCTTAATCGTTTGAGTTTAAAAAAAAATAATTTAAAAAAAATAAGAGCAAAATTTACCAATAAATTTCTCTTTCTGTCTTTACAAGCTTTTACCATTCCTGACACATAAATTATAGAAATATAGGATCACTCATTACAAAAGATCTGTGACATCAGTTTTTAGATGTGACTTACCTAAGGGGTTTTGGTGAATTAATAACACAGTACAGTGAGAAATTTTGACATAAAAGCCATGAATCCAGCTACTGAAGGATGTGGTCTGCTTCCTGGAGTAGTCACACTGGACAAAGACTAGGTCAGCCTTAAATCCAAATGCAGAGGCCCAAAGTCACAGCACTGAGATGGGTTTTGTCACTCAACTTCCATTTCCTTTTAAACACTTAAACAGTCTCTGTGACACTTCTGCAAACTGAAGACAAACTGATCTCTCAAGAAAAGTTTATCAGTGGTTTTCATGCTGTAAACATATGGACTCCCCAGGGCTGGAGCTTAATTTTGAGTGTCAGAAAAGAACAAAAAAAAAAAAGAGGAAAAAAACCCCAAACCAAATCAAAACACACACAAAAAACCCTAGCTAAACATCAGTAGATATGTGAGCATTAGCAAATCATAAGAAGAAGCCTGAAAAATCACTCAGCTGCAATGTTCAGAGATCAGTCTGATTTCTTAATTCTCCACCTTATTCCCTAATTCCCTCTTAGCTGAGAAGAAACTCTATTTCAAATTATGTCACTGCAGCATCAGCTCCAAGCCATGCAGATAAATGGCGTTACAAAAATCCCTCTCTGTGAGAAATGGTGTGAATTAGGTCAAGATTGGGATAATGCAGAGATCAGGAAATAAGGCTTCTAAGTGAGCCAAAAAACAAAGTGCTAATGGCCAGGACAGCAATATATAATGAGCTCTTAAGAAGAACAACACATAACCAAGCCGTATATTTCCTCACTAGCAGTCAGCTGCATGTTGGTGCTTTAACGAAGTTACAAGGCAGAACACAGGAGTATCTAATCTCCAGAGAACATCATTAGTGAGGACAAACTACATTTTACAATGCTGCCATTATTTTTGCTAGCATGTCATTAATCATTTAATGGTCATTACTCATTATTTGCTTAGCCTGGACAGAGTACACAGCAGTGCAAAAATACCCACAGAATCACAGATTCAGGTGGTGCCTGCCCCATGGAGCCAACAGAGCTGTAATTTGTCACTGCTGCCAGTGACCATCAGAAGTTTGCATAGGAGGAAATACTGCCTGTGTCCATCTTCATGGGCAGTTGAAATGGAAGTTGACTTCTGTTGTAATAAATTGAAGATGCTGAATGATTTCCAGGCAGTGAGGAGTAAAATCCTCTGCCAGATTTGGAGAAAAAGGAAGGCAATCATGTTGTCCTGCCGTCCTCAGATACCAAGTTCCAGTCGGAGACTGGGCCCCCAAACTGTTTGAAAAAGGCCACAGAAGATAAAGCTCAGCTGCAACTTGCTGGTCAAGTATAGAGAGGCTCTCAGGGGTGTCTCCCTGTGTTCCCAGGGGTTAGCAACAGGCTCACCTGAGCTGCAGAGGAACAAGAAACTGGTCAGCAGGCCCTGCTGCTGGGAAAGGCCATTTACAGTGGCAATGGCCTTCACTCAAACACAAGATGACAAATTTCCTCTAAGCCTTGAAACAGCACTAACCCTTGTCCTCTGAATAAGCACAGCCAGGTGGAAGGGATTTTCCAGTTCACCAGCTGAGAGGTGCCCAAAACAGAGACTGGACCACAGTCCTGCCCTGGTGACCTGGGAAAGCATAGGAGCTCCCACATCACAGGAATGTGACATTTCACCAGTGACTTACCCTCCCAGTACCCAAAGAAAGGCTTCATGTGGATCCACTCTTAACTCTGTAAAGGGAAACTGAGGCAAGGAACACACACTGCTTGGTACCTGCTCCTTGTGGCCATACAGTGCTTGTTTAACCAAACTCCTGTGGAGGTGGCATCCCCATGTGGCAATTAATGAGCCGAGACATTGGGAAAAAAGACACATTCAGAACTAAACCCTTTTTATAGCCATCTCCTGCAGTCTGTGAATGTGCTGGGCCAGTTCTGCATCCTGGTTTATCATCCAGCAGCAGAGGAACAAAAATGAGCAAGGTGATAACTCAGTGACCTGTGGTGCTCAGGGGGTACCCTGACTGCAGCACCCACTCAGAGTAGAACAGTATCTTTAGGTGGGTGTCAGAGTTGCTGTGCATTTTCAGATCAATTGTACAACTCCACATTTTTAACAAGGGAAAATAAGTCCTTTTTTTCTTTTTATGTGCTTTTGTGTGTGTGTGTGTGTGTGTGTGCGTGCTTTTTTTTGTGTGCCCTTACATCATCTAAGGAACTGTTGACCAACCCATGTAACTGTTTTCTAAAAATATTTTGCCTGAGGCAGACATTCAGAACAGAAAAAAATTCAGTCCAGGTAATTATATAATTTGTCAGTTATAAACAATTTTAAATGGCTCCCAGTGAGGTAACCCATCACCTCCCATGCCACAGGCCAGGAGTGCTCTTGCAGGAGCCCTGTGGGTCCTTCCCTAGTGCTGAGGAAAGTGCTCTTGGCAAAGGCCAGTTTCCTGCAGAGCAAGCTTGGATGGGTGAAATGTCTGCTTGTGGACACTGGCTTTCCTGTGGGCAAGATGGTCCGGTCCCAGCAGAGAAAAGGGAGACTGGAGTGTGACCTGCACTGCTGGTTCTCTGCTCCCCACCAAAACACACAGATAAGGACTTGCTCTGGGTATGCACACCCTCAGAAGCCACACATGCACAGCATCAGTGCTGCTCCAGCACCACAGGCTGGGGCACAAAACCAACCACACTCTTCTCTGAACTCACCCTATTTTAAATTACCAATTCAAATTTGGTGATGAAATCATGCTTGTCCCCAAAGCAAGAGGGACTTCTCACACCTGTACCCACCACCCTCTCCATCATCTGAGGCAAAAAGCCTACAGCTGGTATTTTGCTCCCATAAAGGGGCAAGGAAAGGAGGCCCCCTCCTTTGCACTGTGTTCTGCAACACTGAGGCAAAAGCAAAGGGCTGTTAAACGAGGCCCTCCAAAAGATGCACTGAGAAACAACAGCTTCCAGCATGGTTTTGGAGATTTGCTATCAAGGAGCAGCTGCCTTCCTCTGAGGATGGTGCCCTAGAGAGCTGCGGGCAGCCTCACAGCAGGCTCAGCAGGGTGGCTACACTGCCAAAAGCATGGGCCAGGTCCACTTGCTGGAGGAGAGAAGACAGATTGTTTTATCCTTTTTTCCTCTTCATTTCACCCTAAGAACTGAGTCATCAAATGGGATAAGTTTTGAGAAACATATTGAACCCTTGTCCGTGTCTAGCAATTTACTTACGTCAACAGGCCTTTCTCTCTTTCTCCAGAAAGCTCTCAACGTCTTTCTCTGCAAGTTAAGGCATATTCCCTTTCTTCTACAGCCCAACAACTCCATGTCTCAGCCCTGAATCACTGGTGAGATCCCAATCACAACAGAGCACAGTGATTACCCTGAGGAATCCTTTACAGACCTCTAACATCCAGGTCAGGAGATGGCACCTGGGAGAAGGAAAATTCCCTTGTAGACTGTCCTGTCCAGAGGATGTTTCTTACTCTTTTTAGGTCTTATTTTCCTGAGCTGTAATGAACTGTTTAGCCTTTACTATGTTTTTGCCCAGGAGAACTGGAAAGGTAAAATGAATTTTCTAAAGTAATTGTTCTACAGAGAGTGCACAATACTTTCTGAAGCCGAGTCAGCACATAAATGTAAGCCATTAAATGAGAAACCCACTGAGTATTGAAGCAGTTGAGAACCAAGACTGGTTGCACTCTGGCTAAAAATCAACTACAGAGTTCAGCCAGGGGTCATGATGCCCTATAACAGCAATGTGGAGGGGTCCTGATGTCCTGTAATGGCAAAATAGAAACCTGAGCTTATTAGCCAGAGGTTTTTATTGCTGATGGATGAACATTAACAGGCAATTCACTCACAGGTAAAGGAGAACACAAATATTATGGTTGGAGCAAATGTATTTCATTGAGTAACTGTGCGAGTTGCTGTTCAGACTGGAAGAGATGCCATTGATCTGTGATTCATCTGTATGTGTCTGTGAACAACTACAGGTACCTCCTCCCTGCTGATATCTTTCAACATGATCCGATCAAGGCAACCAGTCCTGCAGTGGGAGCCAGCATGGGCAGAAACCCCACTACTGACAGTGTACTTCAGTGGAGATAATTCCTCTCTTTTTTTAACAAAATAGTTAAAAGTAACACCCTTTTCCCCTCCCCCTTTCCTAAATGTATTTGGAAACCTGAACTGAGAAGAAATCTGAAAGTGTTTTCAGAGGAAAGCTGGGGAGGGGAAAATTATGTTGAATAGGTCAGGAAATAAAGCCAGAACTTCCTTGTGTAGAAATAAGTTGTATTTATTTGTAAAATGAACTTCCGAGACAAAAACTGGATGAAGAGGATAATCCAGTCCCATGGGACAAAAGCCAGCTGCTCTGGCTGCATCGTGCCCTCTGATGGGGAGCAAGAAGTGCCCCAGTGCAAAGGCCTTGGACATGGATGTAGTATGGTACAAATGTCACAATAGATACAGGATGCATAGCCAAGAGCAGCCTTTGCCCCCAGGTGCCATTCCAGGCTTTGAAAGCTACTGATTCCCACATCCTCTTGACTAAAGGGTTGGTCCTTTCAGCCCATTTTCATAGGGAAATCTGAGCTTGCAGCCACGCAGCGCCCTCGCACTGGGAGCCAGGTGTGTGCTCCTTGCTTTCCCCCGTGCCCCACACTGGGCTGGGGACATGCAAAGGGAAGTGGGGCAGCAGCAGAAACACAGATGAGCTCATTTGATTTACCTAGTTTCTCCTGGGTGGTGAATCACTCAACAGGCTTCAGTCAGCAGAGAGAGCAGCTCACAGCATGCACCAATGGTTCTCCATAGAGAGTTACCATCTCCGGGAGGGAGGGACCAGGCACTACCAGAGGCTGTCAGTGGTTGGCATGTGGGACAGCCCTGAAAAGGAAAAGCAAGGTGGAAAAAAAAGCTGCTGGAGGCTGTATCCATCAGCTCACCTAGAAAAGCTACCAGCCGCCCTGGAAGACAAGCATTGGGTGAGAGACAGATCTGTGAGAGCTGTGTGCCAGTGGGGAAACCCCAGCACAGGGTGTTCCCCCTCCCACAGCAGCTCTCTTCCATCCTCATCCTCCTGCTGACTGAGGGCTGAGCTGCATCCCCTGCCCTGTGGCAGCAGAAGGAGGGACAAAGGGAGACAGGCCACTCTGGGCAGCCCAAAGATTTCCCAGAAGGAGCATCCCTGGCCAAAAGAACACGATGGACCGTTTCCGGATGATCTTCCAGTACTTCCAATCCAACTCGGAGTCTGTAATGAATGGGATCTGTGGGCTGTTGGCCCTGGCAAGTGTAAAGATGTACACCAGCTTTGACTTCAGCTGCCCCTGCCTGCCCCAGTACAACATGGCATATGGCTTGGGGATCATGTTCGTGCCCCCCGTCATCTTCTTCCTGTGCGGCCTCATCCTCAACAGACAGTCCCTGGTGATGCTGGAGGAGTGGAGGCGACCACAGGGGCGCAGGAAGAAGGACCCAGCTGTCATCAGGTGGGGTTTGCAGTGGCAAGGGCATCCCTCTTCTCACCTCCTGTTTAGCTGTCTTTCTCCATAGCTTTGATCGTCCTGGTAGATTAATTTTCTTGTAAGTTCATCTCCCGAGACCCTTCCCCATGACCCTGGAGGGGCAGGGGTATGGGAAATGCATTTACATCCGGCAGAAATGAAGGCTGTCTCATTCCATCCCAGCAAAGGAGAGCAGGAGTGCCTCAGCACCTGGGCATATGCTGCCACCCTGGAAACTGCATTGCTGCTGCCCTGTCATGCGCTCACAGGGTGTCTCTTGGGGCTTCCATGTGCACATGACCTTTTAAATATGCAGAAGGTGCGGCATTTTCATCACGGTCATTCTTTATCAAAAGCCTCATGGTCTCCCTCCCTTCACCTGAGTTTTTACCAATTTGTACTGGTGGTAGGGAGAGGAGAATCATATTCCATCTGTTACATGCAAAGTTTTATGCAGTACACAGATTGGCTTAGAGAGGGGCAAGAAAGGTTGCAGAAAAAAAAGGATTTTCCAGATTGAAACTGATGAGAAAAGGAAATGTGAATGTGGAAGACAAGGGAGAAGTGACAAAGATCTGTGCATGGGAGACATAAGAGTACAGTCAAGGCAAGCACCTAATGAGGGGACTGTGTCCTGAGTGCAGACAGCACACAGAGCACTGCCGTGTGCTGGTGCAGGTTCCACTGAGAGCCAGTACCAACAGACATCCCAGAGCAGAAGCATCAGCTGGAGCAATGCTGACAACAGCCCTGGGAGTCAGTTCCCTGTGTCTGGAAAAACTGCTTGGCACAGGACAGCCTGCATCTCTCAGGGCTCTGGATGAGGAGAAAGCTCCCAGCATTTACGCACTCGCCTCTCTCTCTGCTGCTCCAGGTACATGTGTTCCTCCATCATGCAGCGAGCCATGGTTGCCCCTGTCGTCTGGATCATAGTCACCCTCCTGGATGGCAAATGCCTGATCTGTGCTTTCAGTGGCTCCATGGATCCTGAGAAGTTTGTGGGCTTTGCCAATGTGAGCACAGTGCAGGTGCAGCAGCTGCTGGCCAAGGTGCCCTGCAAGGACGACGAGCTCATGAGGAACAACACGTCGCGCAAGGCAGTGTCCAGGTACCTGCGCTGCTGGTCCCAGGTGGGTCTCTGCTGGCAGAGCCTCTCAGGTCAGTGAGGTGACCAGGCATGTGGCATCTGCTCCTGCTCTTCCTTGATTTGTCATCACTTCATTGTGGTCAGGCTGGGAGCAAGGCTGCTCTGTGCTTCTTTTTGCCTCCAAATGTTGCTATCCTAAGTGGTAATCTTGAATCAGGTGGGAAAAAGGAAAGAAATTACGAATGGTTTAGTAAAAGAACCATCAGCTTCTAAACTCAGATAATAAAAGACGTATAGAATATAGACGTCTCCTAAAGCCCTGTTCAGAGCCAAAAGATCTTTCTAACTGCTAACCCTGCAGACAGGACCCACTGTCTTAAGGACAGTGCAAGCTTAGACAGATGAAAACAGCTTGCTCAGGAACAATAGAACAGGGCACAGTGGGGAGTGGAGCCCTGACTGGCCTCTGCTCTTGGTATAGGAGTGCCAGGTCAGGCATGGAGACTGGTGGAAGGTCATGGAAAAAAAGCCCTTCCTTCTTATCAAAGGGAGCTGTCCATACACTGGGCTGTCTTCACGCTGCTGTGGGGACTCCTGGGCCCTGGAGTTAGTGTAGGTAGCAGGTGAAGATCACTGGAGATAAGGAAACACCAAAGGAAAGCACTGAAATCCCCTCTCCCTGGGGCACTCCTGTACTCAAAGCAAATGCCTGTCTGCTCCAAGCTAACTTTGCAATCAGTTATCCTTACTGAATGATTCATGCACAGATAAATATCCTATATTCTCTGGGAGGAGATTACACCAACCCTCTGAGTGCAGTGTGGGGTGCTGGACTACAGGGAAAGATCAAAGACAGAACAAATGCCACATTTCCCCTCCAGCCACACAAACTCCCTGTCTCACTGATAGAGGCAAAGAGCTCATGCCTGTCCTTGTGTCTGTCTTGCTCCTGTTTCACTGCTTCTTTCTTATCACACAGGCACTTGGCTGGAGCATTTTGTTGATCCTTATCGTAGCAGCTTTCCTTGCCCGCTGGCTCAGACCTTGCTTCAACCAGGCCACCCTCCTGCAGGCACGTCACTGGAGCAACTACATCGACATCGAGCAAAAGATTTTTGAGGAAACCTGCTGTGAGCACAGCCGGCTCTTTGCTCACAAATGCATCCTCCACTTCTTTGAAAGCATGAGGCAAGAGATCAAACTGCACAGCTTCAGCTTGCCTAGGGAGGGAGAGGGGGCTGAAGGAGAGGAAGATTTTCTCTGGGGCATCACAGATCAGGACCAGGTGAACAAACTTCTGAAAACGTGGTACTATGAGAAACCTCCCATGGATGTCAGCCAGGTGCACCAGAGGCATCCCCTGATGCGAGAGAGATCCCCTCTGCCCTGGGCAGACAGCCCCAGCACCCACTGCAAATTCCCCCAGCACACCAACGTGTAAAGGGGGCTTTGTCCTGCAGACACAGAAGGAGCATTGCCAAACCTCTACGCAAAGCAATGACCAGCAGACAGATGACAGTGGTGGTCACACCTTCTTCCAAAACCTCAGCCCTAAAGGCTCCACTCCAGGGCATGCCTAGGAAAACCTCCAAAGTGCTCTGTGGGGCACTTTTGTCATAGTAAAGAGTTGCAGCTTTTTAGAGCTGTGATGAAAATGTTCTGGCTTGAGAAAGGATTTAACCACAGCAGCAGCATCTGACTGCATACACAAACCATACACACACAGAGGTGTGAGGAGCTCCTGCCCATTCCAGTGAAACCTGGTTCAAAGGGTTATCAGAGCTCACACAGAAATTATTTAACTGGCAACTCTCTTAGTACCACACCAACATATTTACTCAAAAAGGCAAAACCACCTCCTACATCTTCCCATCTGCTGAGAGCTCTGGCTGCCCCCAGCCCAGCTGCCAAACTGTTCTGCCTCTCTCTAACAACCCGTCAATACTTCCATGCATTTTAAAAATTAAATATGGTAACACACTGAAATTCATGGAGCAGCATAACCTTAATTGAAGACACCTCTGAATAAGGGTTGGATTGGGTTGGATTTGCAGAAGGAAAAGGAGATGGAGACTTTGCTTAACACAGCTGTGGGGCTGTGCTGGGGTTTAGGTACCTGCTGTGAGCACAGTGAAAAGGACACACTGACTCTGCCTGAGAAGTCTGAACACAGATTTTAAACACTTCCCTGCTAGATTTGAGTACAAACCAATCTGTCCAGAGGATCACCCTTGCAACACCCATTTGGGCATTTCCATCCATAGTTTCAAAACTATTTGAATGTAACCTTATCTCTGAGCCTTTAATGATAATCACTTTCTCACCTGCCTTTTCCAGCCCCCATTGTACATGGTGCCAGTTTGACTGCTGCTTCTGTCCAGCATTGCTGCTTGAGTGCATTAAAGTCTTTACTGCAAACTAACCCAGATCAGACACATCTATTCCTCCAGGCTGAATCTCACACTGATGCCCACTTTGTCCCTTGGAGAGAGAGGTGCAATGTGGAGGGACTGGGAGGAGGTGGAGGTAAAAAAGAAATGTCTCCTTGGGTGTGCAGGGATAGGTGGGGCAAGCAGGGCTTCCAGGAGGAAAGAGGGTGGGATAGGGGCAGAGAAACCTGCCACCACATTGGGACTAAATCCAAAATGAGGGATCAAAATGAAAATGCATATTAATCCTCCGAACTGACTTGTGGGTCACCTCCTCCCCAGGATGTTTGTATGCATGGGCCAGAGAATGAGGAGGTACTGGACAAAACATTGAGAGGCCAAATAACTCCATAGCCCACCCATGGGCAGCTGCACTGCTTTGCCCACTGAGGCCCAGCCAGGAGCTGCAGGGCACAGAGGGATGGGCTGCAGAGCTTTTTTTATTTGCATAGCAAAATTAGATCTGGATGAATCTCTGAGCTCCCTTGGATGTGCTAGGAGAGTGCACAGACCCAGCTACAGCCCATGCTGGTAGGGAAAAACACAGTGGTCTTCTCCCCAGGAGCTCTTTATATCCAGGGAGATTCTGAGCTCTTATTTGAAATCAGCATTGCACTTTGAACTGTGTCTCTGGTTTACTTTTATCAGACATGACATCACAAATCTGAGTCTGCGGCTCAGTTTGGACTCACCATTCCATACTAGTCAAATTGGGTATTTTCCTAACACGCTCAGAGCTGAGGTCTGCAGCTCCCTTTGCATGCTGCTTTCCATGTTCTCAGGTTTTAAGTCATCCCAGTGTGGCCACAAAATACGAAATGCAAACAAGAGGAAGAGGAGATTTGTTATCTGTACCAGGAGGGAGAAAACAGGAGGATTTGAGGGTGCTGCCATAGATTTTGCAGGTCTACAAAGGTTCATGTGCTGCTGGGAGAGTCTGGTCTGGTCATGGAGTAGCTCCAGTTGGCTGGGGCCAAGGGTCATTCCTCCCAGCCTCCCTGAGTCCCCTGCTGTACTTCCTTCTGAAGCCCAAGAACTCTTCTGCATTGTGGAAAGCGGCATCTGGCACACCATGACAGGACAAGAGGCAATAAAACCAAAATGCAGGAAATTCCATTTAAACAGAAGAAAACATTGATTTTGAGGGTGATGGAAAGGCTTGCCCAAAAAGTCTGTGGCAAGTCCATCTATGGAAATACTCATATCCTGATTAGATGTGACCCTGAATGTGCTTTGTGCAGGGAGTGGTGGGTGGACCAAAAAATCTCCAGAGGTCTCTTCCCACCAGCTCTATTAAGAGTGTGTACCCTCCTGTGGAAGTTGTGGCAGAGAGGGTCATTCACAAACTTTAGCAGCTCTCCGTCTCTCAGAGCTCTTGTGATGCCTGACCTGCAGATATGTCCGACATTCTCAGGGATCTTCACCTGCCAAGAGCCTGTGACGCAGGGTGCTGACTGCAAAAACAACTTCCCCAGTCACTTCCCAAACTCTCTTGATGGGAATTGTTATTGCTTTCACATCCCTTCTTTCTATATCCTACACTGACAGGGACATGCAAAGCCCTCCTCGACTCCACAGCCTGTAGTCTGTCTTGGTGTGCAGGTGCAGGACTGAGTCCTGGGAGGGACTTGGGGATGTACCATCTCTTCCAGGACATGGTTTCCAGAGCACCAGTAAGTTGGGATTGTGGGAGGAAGCATCAGCTCTGCCTTCCCTTGCAAGGCAGTTAGAGTGAACTTTCTGTTGGGAAACTCACAAAAACAAAGTCCTCCCTAACAAGGCAACATGGAAAGAAAGACCCAGGTATTGCCTTCTTTGGGTTCTCTTTTGATTCCCACTGACCTGTTGTTGGCTTCAGTGAGAACTGTAGTGCTGTACACCAAGCAGGCTCAGGCCCTTCATTCATGTTTAATAAAAGGCTGAGTTTTCCTGGAGATCAAAAAGCTCTCTGCTTTTTACAGGGTTGATTCACGCAGGCTTTGATGTGAACTGCCCTTCAAAAAGCCACTTGCTGTGTGAATGGAGAAGCCAGTCTGCGCTCTGAGTTAGCAATACAATAGGCCTCATCTACATTCATGCAGCAAAATCTCTTCCCGTTTGATGAGATCATGCAATTAACACCTTCACAGCAGGCAGAGCTAAGACTGCTCAGGTATTACCCACTCACTCTGTGCTCACCTCTGCTGTGGCAACTCAGGGTGAACTCAGCATTATCAAGTGAGCCCCAGGGCTGGTGCGGGGCAGACTCAGAACCTGCAGCGCTGACTAATGGTCAAAACACCTGGTCTGGCTTCCTACCTCTGTACTGACACGTTGCAAAACCTTGGGGGAAAAGTACCTCTCCTGTGTCTTCCGTGTGCCACCCACCTACGTACAGCTTCCCTTGGTGACATGTCCTAAGGCCACCAGTGCAGTCACACTGGTGCCAGTCAGATGCATCTTGATTCTCACATCAGCAGCTCAGGTGGTGCCTGGGCAGAAGTGACTGAGCACTTGCCACCGTCTGTTTTACAGCCACTTGTAGTCCCAGTAATCCCCTATCTTTTGGCCAGCTTGAGGGAGCAACTGAGTGCACCAAGGCTGCTTTGTGAACTGGGAACTGAGATGCAGGAGAACATCAACACCACCAACCACTTTCTTTAGATTTATGCTGTAGAAGCCAAGCCCAGCCTAAGTGTTATGTCTCCTTCGTCTACTTTTCCTTTTGTTTTCCCTTCCCTCTGCAGAATAAAAAAGAAGAGGTATTTCCCAGCGAAGCAGGTACAGAAGTAGGGGCTGGCAGACCTGCAAGGTGCTTGCCTTAGACGTTGCTGAGGCAATGCAGACACACAGAGGGAAGGAGGAAGCTCTGGAATCCAGTTTTTCCATATGTGCCAGCACTACAGAGGTGGGGTGTCCCATTCAGTCCCGGGAGGAGCACCCACCCCCTGCATTTGCAAACAGGCTCACAGAGACCAATCAGCCAACTCTGCCCAGGGCACAGAGTGCTCTGGGGAAGACACAGCCATGGTAACACCTGCACCCTCCAGCAAAGAGGACTGGTGGCATGCAGAAATGGGGATGTGGAGAAGAATGAAATCAGGTTTTGCAAACCAGAAACAACTCAGGTCCCAGATCCCAAGAGCAGAAGGAAGCAAACTCTAAACTTTTGCAAGCAGCAAAATCAGCGGAAAAAAAAAAAAAAATTTCTGCTTTAAATAGGGGGGCTGTAAGAGTGCATGAATGAAACAGTGAACTGCACAGAAACTTGGTGATGCCATCTTTGAAGAAGAAATCTGAAAGAATGAAATAAACTGAGGCCACGGCTTGGACCTTGGTGGCAGAAGGAATCAAGCAAAGATGGACAAGTTTCGGATGATCTTCCAGTTCTTCCAGACCAACCAGGAGTCCTTCATGAATGGCATCTGTGGGATCATGGCCCTTGCCAGCACCCAGATGTACTCAGCCTTTGATTTCAACTGCCCCTGCCTGCCACACTACAACCTGGCCTACGGGCTGGGCATCCTCCTGGTGCCCCCCTTCATCTTATTCCTGCTGGGTTTTGTGCTGAACAACAACATCTCCATGCTGGCAGAGGAGTGGAGGCGGCCGCAGGGCCAGCGGGGGAAGGACCCAACTGTCCTGCGCTACATGTTCTGCTCCATGGCACAGCGGGCCATGATCGCCCCTGTGGTCTGGGTGTCGGTGACACTGCTGGATGGGAAGTGCATCACCTGTGCCTTCTGCACTTCCGTGCCCGTGGAGACCCTGGGCAATGCCAGCCACCCCCACCTCTCCCAAGGGGAGATACAGCGGGTCCTCGCCCGAATCCCCTGCAAGGAGATCTACAACGGGCAGCAGCTCATTGCCAACGAAGTGGCCATCAGGTACCTGCGCTGCATCTCACAGGTAAGAGGCACCATGGCTGTGCTCCCACTGGTGGCTTGGGGTTAGGCACTGCCAGCCTTAGCTCTTCCCTCGACAGAATCTGCTTGTTCAAATCAAGCTGCAGCAGGAGAGACTGGTGATTTTGCAGGGGTATGAGGTGTTCAGACTCAGCTCTGTGGAGTTATGCCTCTGGTGTGGTGCAGAGGCTGTACCTGTAGGTCATCCTGATAATTGGCCCCGTCTCCTGCCTGGGCAGCCCAGGGCTGCAGAGCAGTGACAGCCAAACCATATGCATGTATTTATTCAGAGCAAGTTCAGAAGGGGCTGAGATGGATCTTATTCAGGGGCTGGTGGGTTGTCACCCTCCCCAGTAACTCATCAGTTGCTCTTGCTTCTTATTATAACATGTGCAAGCAACGGGCCGATAAGCATCTATGCCACTTGTCTCTGCCGCTGCATGGGAACAGCCAGTGTGTGTTTATTAACCATCCCAGGGAACCACAAATGAAGGTGTGCCACTAACCACTTGTCCTGTGCTTAATTCCTCTCAAGCCCTCTGCTCTTGGCCATGCTGGAGATAGGATAGTCTGAAACACCTGTCACTCATGTACTCCTGTTTACAAACAGCTCGTCTGCCTGACATCCTTAGGGCAGACAGGAATTATTATCCCCTTTAAGAGAAATGGAGCCACAGGGACTTCTCCAAAGACACAAAGCAGATCTCCTGGGTAGACTGGAACTGGAAAGCATTGAGAGCTGAAAAACAAGGGGTCCCACACACAACCTCTTCCCCCAGGTGCTCTTTTAGGGAGCTGCATTTCCAGAAGGGTTGAACCTCACGAGCTCTGCCAGTACAGCCTGGAGGAAGCCTGAGCTAAGACTGGTGGTGAACAGGAGCCAGGGCAGCCAGGACAGACTGGTCCTGGCTCTGCCCTCATCTCACCCTTCCTGTCAGACCCCATCAACAGGGGAGCTTTCGCTGCTGCTCACTCACGGTAGATGTTACTATGTTCAACAGCTTGGAAAAAGAGTTAGACAGCTGCATAAACCCAAGGAGTATCTGGAATGATACTGCAAGTCAGAGGACACAGACTATCCTAGACCCAGATGAGGCACTGTCGTATCAGAGGCAAGACCAAGGGCTGGGCACAGGATTCAGCCCTGGTGTTATTTATGGTCAGTGCCTGCTGATGGTCTACAAGGCAAGAAGCAAGAGGTGCTGCCTATGTGGATGCACTGAACAAAACTTCAGTGCAAATGCACTGCCATGGTTCGTAGGACCTCCTCATCCACTTTTGCAGGGTAAACACAGCCAAATGTCAAACAGCCCAAAGTGGAGTCAGGCTTATTTGCAAACCCGGGGGGTTCTGCTGGTGGGTTCTGCTGGGCATGAGCTCTGCCTGCCTGTGACAGCTCTGGTTCCCCTTCATCCCTGCAGGCTCTGGGCTGGTGCTTTGTGCTGCTGATGACCACATTGGCTTTCTTGGTCAGATCGCTTCGGCCTTGCTTCAGCCAGGCTGCCTTCCTAAAGAGCAGATACTGGTCCCACTACATCGACATCGAGCGCAAGCTGTTTGATGAGACGTGTGCGGAGCACGCCAAGAGCTTTGCCAAGGTCTGCATCCAGCAGTTCTTTGAGGGCATGAGCACAGACCTGGTGGCTGCTCGCTGCCACCTACCCAGGAAAGCCCCTGCGGATGCAGGTGAAGCTGCCGAGAAGCTCTTGGGCATCACCGACCAGGGCACCATGAACATGGTCCTGAAAAGCTGGCACAGATGCAAGCCCCCACTGCACCTCCACCCACCTGCCCTCCCCACTGGAAATGGCTGGGCAGGAGAAGGGCAGCCCCCCACGCACCTCTCTGCACCCCGAAGAGAGAGAGCTGCCTACTACAGCTGGGTGTGAGGGGCCGCGGGGATGTGCAGAGGCAAAATCATGTGTTTGTGAGATGGGCTGCAGAGACAGCAGAAGAAGCCAGAAGCAAGGGCTGATGCCACAGCAGCTGCAGGGAAACAGGCACCCAAAGGGCTCAGGGGTGCCAGTGTGATCCCATCCGCTCTCACACCCAGTCCTACAGCATTGGTAATACAGGTAACGAGTTTTCTGCCAGGAAGGACAGTTATGCAAGGCCATGATGGAGGAGCCCTGGGGATGCTGAAGGGTTCAATGTGGCAGTCAGATGTGCCATGTGTCCCACACCACCAAGCACCAGGTTTGTGTTGTGGCAGTTGCCAAGACAGACACTACCAGATGTGCAAAATTACCTGTCTTTTATGACGTGCTTGGCAGTGAGCAGTGCACTGGGTTTCAGCAGTATTAATAATCCCTTGGTGGGGAAACAAGCTGGGGGTGCCCCTTTCTCCTGCCAAGTTGTGAAACCCTAAAAGATCACATTATCCCTCCACACACTACATCCCCACAAACACACAGCTCCCAAGCCAAGAAAAGCTTTAAAATAAATTTGACCAAAGCAATGAGCTAGTGAAGAGACATCCCATATCACACTACATATGACAGAAACAGCGTGGTTGGTGTTACGGGCACTATTAAATGAGGATTCCACAGAGATGCTCCTTGAGGGAAGTGTCCAGACAAGGAGAGCAGCTATCATTCGGCAGCAGGGAGGAGAGAGAGGGCCAGGCCAACACCCTGCCACAAATCTCCCTCAGGATGATTTGTTCTTACAATTTTTCCTATATATCTCCCTGACACAAATACTGTTGTTAAAAACCCACCTGGGTGTTTATTTAAGGAGCCAAATAAATAATTCAGGCTTACCATTCAAGCTCTGTGCTCAGACACCAGGATTTATAAAAGCTATTTACAAAAGCTGTTGGTGTTTCTTTACTTGGATGCAATGAAAAAGGACTGGGAGAGCCCCCAGGCCGAGCCCGAGGTGCTGAGGCTGTGTGAGTTGAAGTGTTTTGCCAGTGCATGGCCGCCAGCAGCAGCCAGCCCTGGCTCTCAGAGGAGTAGCCTGGAAGTCACCGCCAACCCTACACAACACTGAGGATGACAGGATGCAGGCCCTCGAGGTGACCATGAAATCACAGCCCAGAAGAGTGTTTCTAAGTGGCCCTGATTTTACTACAAATATGCAGAAGGCAAACCCCTTTTGAGGGATGGGTTTTAGCCCTGCCACGTCCCTTCCAAGATGTTCATCCCCTTGAAATTTCTGCTGCGGTGTTCTTGTTCAAACAACTTATTATGGCTGGCCAGTAACTGAGGTGACTGTCATTTACATAAACCTTAATTATCAGTGTGTAACTCCACAGAGGCTTTGGGGAGAAGAGAACAAAGGACCAAAATGATGAGGAAATTCTCCTGGCTGCTGTGAGATCATCTTAGCAAGCCCGTAGTCAAGGGCACGTTGAATCTGGCCAGCTCCCAGGAGAAAGGAGTGTGACATGGTTTTGTCATTAATCTTCCCACCCAAACTTTAATTAACACACCTGCCCAGAAATTAATAGGCACAAAACCTGATTTACAAAGCAAAGGAGATTAAAAGATAAAGGCGTTTTCCACTCCTATTATTTGCAGTTCGGTGCTGTTCGTGGCTCACTGAGAAAGGCATGCTGAGAGTCCCCACGACGGCAAGCAGCACAGAGGGATGGCAGGCTCCATGGCATAGCCATTAAGGTACCAAAATAACTAGATGCATTTGCAATGAGAAGCTTTTGGACTTTTAATTCAAATTTTTAGGATTAGAGCTTTGCCCCCAAGCAGAAAATTCAGCAGTTGCAGAGTCCTCATAGAGCAGGAAGGTTCTCTCTGTGCTGGAATCTGGGAACATTGTTCATTGAATTTGGGAGGAGAGCCTTCCCTAGGGAACCCGACACAGCCCCTGGATTTTCAGCCGGGCTGCGATCCCGGTGCTGATCCCAGTTTGCAGCAGCGCCCGGAGCATGGAGAAAGCCCCAGGGTCCCCAGCAAGCCGGCAGGGGAGCCAGCCCCAGGCAAGCACCGAGGGTGTGGGAGTGCCGAGGGATGCACCGCACCCAAACAACTGGGAGCTGCAAAAACCCGCTCGGGGACCCCAGATCTGGGGGTACGAAGGAAGACGGTCCAAAAATCCCTTCGGCTGAACTGCCAGCGCTGGGCTGAGCCTAGATTTGCTCCGGGCGGAGGGGAACGTGGGTGTTGCTGAAGATTTGCCTGTGCTGAAGACATTCTCTGGGGAGAGCTGAGTTTGACCCCGGAGACAAGACGGCAAGGAGGGCAGGGAGGGAGGATGGGGGCCTCCGGCCTCTGCAACAGGCTGGGCAGGAGCTGGAGCTGAGGGACAGATGGCGGAGAGGAGGGAGCAAAGAGAAAGTGAGGCACTCTCGGCTGCCTTGCAGGCATCGCTCAAGCAGAGGAAGCAGCGAGCGGAAAAGCTGAGCCAGGCAGGAATGCACGGCACTCGCCAAAAATCAGGCTGTGCCCAGCCCCGCACACATGGCCCCCAGCCCTGCTCAGCCCCCAGCCTGCTGCAGCAGCCCTGCTGCTCGGTCCCGGCTGGGAGGAAGCGGAACCCAGCACCCCACAGAGCTTGGGATGCCCCGAAAACGCACCCAGGCGGGTGCCTTCCCGCTGGCTCAGCCGGTCCCGTGCGCCAAAGCAGAAGTTTCTGCCCCTTCTCATGGGACCGTGGGCTTCTCCCGCGCAGTCCCTGCCTGCTTAGGGTGGCTCCCACAGCATGACTGCATCCCCTGGGGACCATGGGGGCTGCACCCGAGCCCCAGGCTGGGGGGATTCACCATTTCCCCTCTGCACCCCTGCAAGGTGCCTCATCGCTCCCGTTCTCCAGGCAAACGCCTAGCTATCCTGGCCAGCCATTGCACATCTGCTTCATGAGTCTGAGAAAGCACGATGTGCTTTTTCCAGTGACTCATTCTCTCAGCTTTTCATTTCCTTTTCTTTTTTTTTTTTTTTAAAGGCACAACCTCAGTCATGCACACAGCAGAAGCGAACAGCCTGCTCCTTGCCCCACCCAAGCTCAGGGCCTGAGATCAACCTCCTCCCTCCTCCCAAAAGCCGACCTTTGAGGGCATGTTTCAAACTCAGTAAGGAAGCCTTCGCAAGCTGTTAAGGCTGTTTTCAAAAGATTCCACTTCGCCCGTCAGACCAGCCTCAGCTGCATCTCGACTCCTGCACTGCCCTGTGTGCTGCTGGAACCCCCCTGCAACCAGAGCCCCAGTGAAAAACACAGGAGGGGCTGAGAAGGCTCCAGAACTGGTTTCAACAACTTTTTCAAGTAAGTGACTTAATTCTTCTTGCTTTCATATATAGTTTGGGGAAAGAAACAGAGACTCCTAAAAACTTACCCGCTGCAAACCAACTTCTCTCCTCCCCTTCTACCCAACTCTCTCTCCCAGACCATAACTACCAAGCAGAGGAAGGGTAACCTCCTCCAAATAGCCAATACTTTCTCTTTGCCAGCTCCTCAGATTTTTGCTTTGCCGTTTGCCAGGCTCTGTCAGGAAGGTTACAGGGCCGTGTTTATCATGGGTATTTGTGGGTAACTAACAACACATCCTTGAACTAGAACAAGTTTGTGTGTTTAGCATCTGGCTGCAAACGTGGAGTTCCCCTAAGCATGTAGATGGAGGCCTGGCTCCCCATCACGTGGTGGCAGTTTTTGGCTGGTCTGTCTCATTTGCAGAGAGAGTTTTGCATATGGAAAACTGGGAGGCTGCAGGAAGACGTTAAGGGTTGTTTGCGTTTGAACTCAGCAATATCTCAGTGTGACTTTAAAGGGATTGCCATGGGTTAGACACGGCAAAGAACAGAGGCCAAATTTCTGCCCCGTTCCCCTCCCCTGCCCCATGGAGAAAGGGAGTAAACCAGGATTTGTTGAGGCAGCAGATAAACTGAGGTGTAGTACAGTGTAAGAGCAAGCCTTGTGCAGAAGACCATAAGGATTAAAGTATCTTTGTCTCTTCTGCCTGAATGTCCCGGAAGTCTTGTCCCTGCAGTTGGGAACGGCCCAGGCAAGACTTTGGGGCAGCCCTGTGGGCCAGGGTTCCCAGGTAGCCCCAGACGTGTGCTGGTGGTTCCAGCACTGTGCAAGCTGCCAGAGACGGTTACTTGGGCGCCCAGGTCCCTCCTGTCTCCAGCAAACTCTGGTGACAGCAGTTCCCCCGAGGCCAGCGGGTTTCGTCACAGGGGTGAGGGTTCCCAGAGCTAGAAAGGTGCTTGAGGCTTCCTGAGAAGAAACCCTGTGGGGATGCAGCACTGATGGAAAGTCAGCTAAGAAATTAATTTAATCCAGCTTGCAGATGGGATGGGGGAATGGACATCACTGCAGAGAGTGTGGATACATTCCCCAGTTATTTCCCTGCCCGTAAAGCAAAACCAGGGCACATGCTTTGCCCTGCTTGGCCCCAAGTGCCTGCAGCTCTGTCGGTGGGGAATAACACAGGCAAAGGGCACCAAGGAGTGTCTCTGGCACTGAGGCTGAAGGTTGAGGGGCTCAGTCTCAGGGCAGCAATTAAGAGGCTGAGCTGGGACTGCAGGACAGGGAGTACGATTATGTCAACCAGCTGCAGGGTGGGAGATCATCCTGCCACACCTAATCCTAGCAAAAGCTCACACGTAATTGCTGTCCCAGGTCTATGAGCATTTGGTGTTTGTACCTTGGGTCATCAGGATAAGCTCTGCTTTCCCAGAAAGTAACTTCTCTTGCTGGTAGCAACAACCCCAAGCATCCCTTCACCCTTTTCAGCAAAGGCTGCTCCTGCCCAGGCCTCCCATGCCACACTTCTGTGCTCTCAAATCTGCTGGGATGTCTCACAGCACCCCTTGCTGCCTTCCTCACATACCTGTGTCTATTAATAATTATTAACTCATAAGGTCTAAAGAGGGAGGCAAAAGCCAAGCAGAGCATCTTCAAAGCAGCACAACCCCAGCACCCACGTGCCACATGTGGCTGGGCTAGTGTGAGTCAGTGGCAGGGCTGGGGACACATCCTAGTGCCAGTGCTCTGGTCCAGTTTTGCCAGTAATATGATGTCCTCCTTCATTGCAGGTTTGGGAGATCATCAAGAGTTTGCTGGCGATGCTGACAATAATTGCCTCTATGGGAGGCGACTAAAACCAAAGAGAAGGAAAGAGGACAAACATGCAATTGAGAGGGACAGAATCATCTTTGTTGTAGTGAAGCTTTTGGAGGGCTTAGTGGGAAACTAAAATGGCTGAGGTTTCACATATTGCTTAGGCAAAGTCCCTTTTCAGCCCCTTTTGAAGTATCCCTGGTATCAGCAACCAGCTCCAGAGGCTGGGATACCAGGTGGGAGGAAGGGACATCCGTGAAGGTGTCTTGCTCCTGGAACAGCTCCTTGCACGTCAGCTAGCACCAGGGCATTTCATCCCTGACTGGAGTGTTCCTCAGTGCTGGGGGCTGAGCCAGCACAGCCCCCACTGCAGCACACACCTCTCAGCCCCCGGACGAGATGGCCGCCCTCATCGCTGAGAACTTCCGCTTCCTCTCCTTGTTCTTCAAGAGCAAA
Organism: Callaeas wilsoni; assembly: GCA_013398955.1. Classification (NCBI taxonomy): domain Eukaryota; kingdom Metazoa; phylum Chordata; class Aves; order Passeriformes; family Callaeidae; genus Callaeas; species Callaeas wilsoni. The sequence continues at coordinate 32,801 of VWPU01011011.1, forward strand.
GATGTGATGATCTTCAATGGTTTGGTGGCCCTGGGCACAGTGGGGAGTGAGGAACTCTTCTCGGTTGTTGCCTTCAACTGTCCCTGCTCCCCTGCCCGCAACTACATCTATGGGCTGGCTGCCATCGGTGTCCCGGCCCTGGCCCTCTTCCTCATCGGTGTCATCTGGAACAACCACACCTGGAACCTGGTGGCCGAGTGCCACAAGCGTGGCACCAAGAACTTCTCTGCTGCTGCCACCTTCCTCCTCTTCGGCTCCATCATGGGCCGGGCGTCCGTGGCACCCATCACCTGGTCAGTCATCTCGCTGCTGCGTGGGGAAGCTTACATCTGTGCCCTCAGCGAGTTTGTCAAGCCATCCTCCCTGGACAAGTTTCCGGCTGAGTATGGGGCCGAGGTGCTGGCCAAGTTCCCCTGTAGAGACGTCCCGGCAAACCTCACCAAGTTCAGGGACGAGGTGACACGGAGGCTGAGATACGAGTCCCAGGTAGGCACACCAGGGAGAAAGCCACAGGGAGTGGGTAAGATCACCTTGCCGTGTCCTAACGCAGCCTCTCTCTTCTCTCCCAGCTCTTCGGCTGGCTGCTCATCGGCATCGTTGCGGTCCTGGTTTTCCTGACCAAGTGCCTGAAGCACTGCTGCTCACCACTGAGCTACCGGCAGGAGGCCTACTGGGCCCAGTACCGCTCCAATGAGGACAAGCTCTTCCGACGCACGGCCGAGGTCCACTCCAGAATCCTGGCAGCCAAGAATGTGAAACAATTCTTTGGCTTTGTGGCACTGGACAAGGAGGAGAAGGAGCTGGTGCAGGAGTTCCCAGTGGAGGGCGTCCAGCCGAGCCCCCAGTGGAATGCCATCACAGGCGTCTACATCTACCGAGAGAACAAGGGCTTCCCCCTCTACAGCCGCCTCCACAAATGGGCCAAAGGGGTGGAAGGGAACGGGCCAACCCCAGAAGGCCATGAACTGCTGTTTTTAGCTTCCTAAGACAGATATGCACCAGCAGCGCTTCCCCAGGCTGCCTGGCAGGCCTTCCAGTGTCGGTGCACAGCTGAGGGATGGACTGGGAACATTCCTCCCAGCAGGATTACTTCTCTCAGCAGGTAAACAGGAACCAACAGTCTCAAGGCAGAGACTGATAAGCAATACCCCGAGCTGGGGAACCCCTCCTTCGGAGACAACACTCTCACTGCTGTTCCCAGAGACACAGGAGCAAAGAGCAGATAGAGCCCTTACCTGCAGGCTGCCAGTGCACCCTGTTGCCTGATGCACCAGCAGAAGCCTTGGCGAGCAAGAGATGGGCACAATGTTTCTCACTGTGACTCCTGCAGTCCCACTTGTCTCCCCCACAGCAGGGTTAGCCCCAGCCATCCCACACCTACTTGTTTTATTGACATTAATATCTTCTTACACACTTGTGCGATGCCTGTTACACAGGCAGGTCCCAGAGCACTTTACAGACTTTACAGTGCAGGTAGAAGATGGAAGCAGTGGGTAAATTCCTGGGGCAAGGAGGATGCAGTAGCATCTGGGAAGGAATGGGTCAGTAGCATAGCCACACACCAAATAACTGAGAGACTAAAGCAGGAGGAATCCCCAATACTCCTGGCATTCAGAAAGGCACTCTGTAATTACCAAGTTGAAATTTGGGTAGGACACACCAAACTCCCTTTGTTCTTACTAAAGTGCCTGGCAATCTCTAATGAGCTCAAATCATCACCACCATGCGTTTATAAACCCAGAGGAGGCACCATCAGCAGAACAGCTTTGGGGCAAGGTAGCAAGGTGGAGACTGAGAGGAATCAGTACCCACAGCACTGTCTGCACCTCATTGCCTTTCTCATCCAGCCATCGGATGAGAGTCCTTTGTTTGGGTTACAAGCTGCAGGAAGGCCTCAACCAGAACGAGCTTTACATATATGTATATATAAACATACATATAGCGTGCATACCATGCAACTGTAGCAAGTCAGTTGTATTAATGGAGCATCTGTCTCGGAGGGGAAGGGGATGAGAAAGCTGCCAGCCCAAAGAGCACATTACCTTCACCCATCTGCTGCACTGGGACTGCAGCCCTGGAGCAACAAGGGACAGCAGGAACATGATGGGGGAGCAGCCCTCTCCCTACCCATCTACCACTGAATTTTCTAAAACTCTTTCTACTGCCTTAATTAGGCCCTGGAGCAGAAGGTCTCTTTTATGGACTTGGCCACACTCTGGGAAAGCAGAACCAGAAGGGTGTAAAATTACTACCCTCACCATGACACTGTGTGACTATGGCTTCAAGGCTGCTCCTCTGGCATTGCACAGAGCCTTTTCTCCCAGGAGTCAACCCTGTGTACCCAACACTGTTTAAAGAGCTGGCACCATAGAGAAGTTTGTTTTTCCCACTTGAACTATTTTGTTATAGGTACAACTTCCTTTTACACTGTGCCATTTACCAAAAAGCCTTTAAGTTGTTCAAAAAACAGCTCAAACCCACAGAACTCAGAGGGGCTTACACACAAGGAGATTTGAAATAAATTATTAAATGAGTTGTTTTTCATTGCCTTCTGAGTTTTTTTCAGGGGGGCATAAAAGGCATAATTTAACATTCTCTTTGAACTCAAGGACTGGGAACTTATTTTTTCTTTCTATTAAACATTCAGATTCTCTCCTATCCAGATCATCCTAGAATGTTTTAAAGCATTACCACATATTACAAGTTAGTAACATAGCTTTTTAGTTATTCTTGCAGTGCGTAGCACAAATCCTGTGTATCAGGATACACAATTACAGCAAAGGAGAGAAAATTATTTAGAAAGCTTTTGACAAGTATGGTGTCTTGCAAGAAAAAGCTGCAGGGTATTCCCTCACATAAAGAGGCTGGAACACTGCTTAATGGGCAAGGCATCCCAGGATCCCTGTTCAGCCTCTCTACAGATTTGCTTTGCATTTGTGAGAAGGCTTGGCTCCCAGCCTCACCATCAACTAATCCACAGAAATAATCAGATGGAAGTTAAATGAAATTGCATTGAGATGAAAGGGAGTTCATTTGCATTTCTTCTCACTGGCCCTCGAGTGCGAACATGCAGATGCGCACGCCACCCCCACACAGCCAGCAGACACAAGGTAACTTGCTGAAACAGAGTTCCTCTTACTTCCTTTATTTCCCTTGCCCTCCTCCTTGATAGTCCTAGTTATTCCTTTGAACCACCTCCACCCTGGTTCCTTCCCTTCCCCTTCCCTCCTTTGAAGGAAAGGGGCAAGACACGTAATGCTTGAGAATGGATTTTTATCCTAATAATAAAACATGAGCACAAACCATCTTTTGTTCTGTTTACATCCCTTCTCTCCTGCATTAAATCCACTCTCTTTCCATGTGCTGGGATGGGCTAGGGGCTTGTCCAGCTTCTCTATTTTCCCTCCCTCTTGTTGGAGAGGCATGTTTGAGTGGACAGCTGTCAGTGAGCAGTGGAGCAAGACACTTCACTCAGAAATTTGTTTGCAATTGCAGGGATTTGGTTTTTCTCCTCTCCTCTGCCACCCTGAGTGTGGTCCCCACTGAGACAGCCCTAGGCTTCTGCCTCTCTGGCACATCAGCTCCCTCGGGAATATCCCTGCTGTTCCTGTGCCCCAGTGACAATGCTGAGGTGAGGAACATTAACCCACATGGTTTTACACACAAGCACAAGCTGCCAGGTTAGAGTTCTCACTGAAATACCAAGAGGAAAATTGAGCCACCTATCTTCCTGGCACGCTGGATCACACAAGCTGCGAGCTCACACTCCCTGCTCTTCCTCCAAAGACCAACAACAATCCCATCACAGAGCTGCCCACAAGTCACAGGTCCCAGCAGCAAGATGGGTTCAAACCAGGCTCCTCCAGCACAGAGAATTACACACAGGTCTTTCACTTTTCCTGCCTACTACAGAGACTGTAATAGCCCCAGTAGTGAAGAAGAAACGATACCTCTGAGGGATCTTGGTTTCTATTGCAACGCTTATTTACGTATTCTATTATGCAATTAATTAAACCAAAAGAAAGAGCCACCATCATCAAAGCTGTGTTCTTTTAAAAAAGCAGCAGTTGCTACTGGATGCTGCAATCAGCCTCCTCCACTACAAGACTATTAAGCAAAATCTCAGTACAGCACCCTGCTCTCCCGGGGCAAGAAGTGAAATGGTTTTTTTCTGGATCCCAAAGGACTTGGGAATGAAATAAATGCTGAATCATCCAGCCTTGCCAACACAGGGCATTCACAGAGGCAGAAGAGCTGGGTCCTGCAGAGCTCTGGTTTTGAGTTTAGAGTACCTAAGAGTAAGACTCTTCAAGTTTGGGGCTTCAAAGCTGAGCATCCACTTGCTAATTTCTACACTGGATAACCACCCTTGTTTGCATACCCTGGTTTTCCCCTTGCCTTGAGTTCTTCCTCTGTAAAACATGTGGCTGATCATATCCACATCTCAGTGGAAAGTTACAGGAATATAGAATTATAAGGATATGGACGATAAGGCACTGACATCAGAGACAGAGCTTTTTTAAGTACTGAAAATACCTGGCTTTTTCCAAGCAGAAGGTTACACTGAGATGACTTTTTTCAGCACAGAAAAAACACTTTTGACTTTGGTGATTTCTCTTAAGAGAAAATGACTATTGAAAATCACTATTTTTTCTGTCATGAACTTGTTACAACTAGCAACTTGTTACAACAGATGGTTGCCCAGAGAGGTTGTGAAGTCTCCATTCGTGGGGAAATCAAAACCAAACTGGGAGTGCACCTGAGCTACCTAGTCTTGCTGACCCTTGCTTTGAGCAGCAGTTTGAAGATTATCATCAAGAGGTTCCTCCCAGCTAAAACTATGCCACAATCCAGTGTTGCTCTGCCAACTAGAGCACAAAGGCACCCGAGATAAATCTTCTGAAGTGTTAAGTCATCCAAAAGACAAGAATCTTCTCTGCCATCGTAACAGTGAGAGATATCAATTTATAAGATATTGCTGTACTTAAAAGCAGCGTGTCATAACTGCACCATTTCCCTAGGAAAGTGAAATAGGTATGGCTGATGTTTCTTTTGATTATAAAACAGTTTATATTTAAAAACATGTCATCAACAGACCAGGATTATTTGTAACATCTGGACAAAGCTGCAAACATTTATCAAATATATTCATTTGATTTTTTGTTCTTTCCAAGCTGGTTTGGTCATAGACCAATACTCTCCAGAAACTCACTGTCCATGGACAGTCATGGCAGAACTCCACACCTCTCAATTCCCACACTGCACAGAAAGTCAAGTCTCTCTGCTTTAACTTCCACCACACTTAGGTGTCAGCAAGGGAACTCTTGGTTTCCACATACTCAAGTGCTGCTCTTTTAACAGCCAGGACACTTTCTGCTGTACCAAATTTCTTCTCATAATCCAGGTAGCGTTTGAAGAAGAATTTCATCTTCTTTGGTGCCAAGCTCAGGTGTATGACCCTCTCAAAGATGTCCCTGCAAGAAACCAAAGTGATTGAAATCACTGTGTTTGTGACAGCACTCAATACAAGCCCTGTACCCTGTCTTGTAACAAAGAGCAGAAAGTCAGGAGAAACATTCAGGGGAAATTGCTGCGAAGCAGCAGTGCTTGAAGAAAGAGATTCCTAACGACTGGTCAAAATCTTAAAAGTAGAAGTCTTCTACTTGCTTGCAGAACTCTAAGGCTGCTGGTCAACTTAAACAATGATCCAGACACTGCATTGGACCCTGCATTCATTAAGTGGATGTGGAAAATTACTTCCTTTTGGTCCCCCTCAGGAAAAAAAAAAGTTTTTCCATTTTTATGTTACAAGATATAAAGATTGATTATTAAAGACTGATTATTAAAGATTGATCTCACCCTTCAGATGCAAGGCAATCCCTGCACAGGGACAGATGAACCTGAGTGCAAGGCCTCTAGTTTCTGTCATGCAGGCCACAACTTACGAAACAGTCCCCCTCTGCCCTATGGAACTCTTTGGGGTCTCCTCAGTCCCAGCAAGGATAAGGGGCTTCCACACACCCCAGTTTTGTGGGGGAAAAAAAAAAATCACTTTTGCTCTGCTGTGGGAAACCCTATACAACCTCATACTGCAGGGTACCTCTGCTCTTTTCAGGTGTGCTCTGCCCCTTCCCAGCCTGCTGCACCACAACTCACCGTACTTCCTTCTGGCTGCCATGCTTGATCATGATGTCCATGTAGATGGACCAAATGTCTGTCCGCTTGGGATAGCTGCTGAGGGTGCTCTCAAAGAGGGCCTTAGCATGTTCTGTGTCCCCAGCATGGAACTCCAGCTGTGCAAACCTTGAAATGACATCCACATCTGGAAAAAGTAATGACACGTTAGGGTATCACAGCAACTCTCTTCCACGAGAACAAACATGGGTGAGAATTACACAGAACAAAGGCAGGCACAGAGACAGTACCATCTCTACCCAGAGACAAAAGGCTCTGTAGTAAAGAGGTTCTGGACCAAGGTGGGATCAAAGTGGGAAGGAGAAGGGTCACAGTTCACTTCCCATTTCAGCTCTCTGCAGGAGAGAGAGATTTATTTTTATATCATAACGTATCATGCAGCACCCATGAGCAGCCCCACAAACCTGAGCTTAGATCAAGTGAACTTTTCTAGAGGGCTGTAAAACTCAAAGCTGCCTTTGCTTTGGGTGCTTTACTTTTGTGCATCACAGCAAATTCTGTTACAGGTGGATTTAGCAGTGACATCCAGCTTGAAAATTCCCCTCCCCTGAGAGTCAGCTGGCTGCACTTATTACAAATGCTGTCACAGGCAGAGATATCAGAGAGCAGCCCATCCCTTGTCAACATAAAGGTCCACATTAAGGCTGGGGCAGAGAGAGCTTACGTTCTTTGGTGGGCAGAGCCTTGAGAGCACGCTCCAGAAGCCTGTGTGTAGCCTCAGTCTGGCCTTGCTTCAGGAGGAAAGAGGCATATTTCAGCCACACGGATTTCTCCTGACGAAAACGCTTCAGCATTGTGTGGTACAATTCTTCTGCTTGCTGGAAGGGCAGGGTTGGGTTAGATCACACATTCATAACAAAGCCTTGTAGCTTTAAGACTCTTATTCTTAGGCTGGGTGTCTCTGAGCACTTATGAAATAAAAGCAAGCATCAATGCATCCTTACCCACTGTCAGTCATAACCATTAATGCCAGTTAAGAACAGGACAGGCCCAACATCTGACAGCTGGAAGCTGACACAGCCAGCATTTGCATTTTACTGGCATGACTGAATGGGATACATGCCAGGGACCTGCTTGTGCTGTCTTACCTTGTACTTCTCAGAACTCGCATAGATGTCACAGAGATGCTGGAAGACTTTCAGAGGCTCATTGTACTGAACTGCTCTCTCAAAGACCTTCATCAGTGTCTCCTCAGTACCATACATGTTCTCCAAGTTCAGCAGAGCTACCCAGACATTCAGCTTCTCCTGTTCTTCCCTTAAAGCAGATGTGAACAAGAATATTTAGCCTTTTGCCAGTCTTCACCAGGTTTTTGCAAACTACCTTATGCAGACCCACTGACTTGTAGCAGGCCTCCATGAGAAAAGGACATACTGCTCCCTGAAACACCACTTTTGGAATAGAGCACAGCAGCTGACTCACACTACAGCTTTTTATCATTGTTGTTTGTAATTAAAAACCAGAATGATGAGTCAAGAAAGTACAATATACTTAACCATGTAGTAGAGATGATTTAAGGTACAGCCCTACGGCAAAAGCAACAGGAGTTTCACTTTTTGTTTCATGTTTTGACTTAAGGACATCACTGATAGCATTATGCTCTTCCAAACACTTCTGACTGCCCAGAATGTCTGTGCACTCAGTGACATCTTCAGGAGTTCCTGAGCTCATGACCTGCAGCAGGTCAGCTGTGGGCCAGTGGTGGTGACTCAGGCCAGACCTTCAAAGGGTCAGCTGACAGTTGCTACCATTTAATCCTTCTGAGCTCACTGAAACAGACTGTCACTCCACACACACAGACACACACTGACACTACCAGTGTTCTTCCACCACAACTATCCTGTCACAATTTATTCTTTGGGGCAAAGAAAACCAGAGCGCCATTATTACCTGAAACTGATTGTTTTAAGTGCTCTCTCTGCCACAGCTCTGGCCTTCTCAATCTCTGTAGCCTGGAGGTGGAAAGCCATGTACTGCAGCCAGAGGATGGAGCTGTTGGGACTGCCCAGCACCAGGCGGTCGAAGTCATCTGCTGACTGGGGCTGCCGACCTGGGTCCATTAAAGCTGCCTCTACTTTGCAAAGCTCCTTCTCCTTCTTCTGCTTCTCCAGCTCCTTCTCCTTCTTAGTTTGTTTCTTTAGCTGAAAGAGCAAAATAGGAGGACTCAGGAAGGGCAGGCACTTTATGGGGAAATGGGCAGGTCCAGCTAAAGCACAGAGAGACCTCAGTATGTCCAAGGCTAAGCAGTTTCCACAGGTAGAGATGAGACCAACTGTTTAAAACAGCATAAAAATGATACACACACCCCAGCCCTTCTTACACAGTTCACACCTCAAAGAAGAGCAGCAGTACATGAAATCCATTTTTTTTTAAACAAAATACAATGAGGGACCAAATACTTTGCTAGTCTCCAGCTGCAGGATCCACACTTTGTCCTTCCCTCTCATTCTTCCATCTTTACCCTCCAGGCCAGTACTTAGCACCACCCTCCTTCACTGTGTAAAAATCCAACACAGTTTCTCCCCGTGTACAACTGGGGCATGTTGCTGGATCACTAGGGTGACTCAGGTCTAAATTCGGAACTGACAATGCCATAGTTCTCTGCCTTGTTACCTTGGGCAATAAAGCATGAGCCATGCATTGCCTTTACAGAGGTGAGTTTTGAGGGACAGGGGAAATCCTGAAGAGCAAACGTGAAAGGAGTTAATGAGCTTGTTTCTGATTTTGCTGAATTGCTCTCACTGGAAAACCCTTTTAAAGGTTATAGCACAAAAAAGATTGGGTTTTGGTGCTTTTTGGAGTTTTGCTACATAAGAGGCTTTAACCTGAAAGGTTTTTCATCTCCAGGTTTTTCTGTAAAATTACAACACTCAGGAAAATAAAAAACAGAGCTGACATTAAATTTTAAAAAATTATGTTCATGAAAACATTTGTTTGACTCTAAATACTTATTTTTTTAACACGTCAACATGAGAACCCGTATTTTTCATGCAGCCACGCTAAAATTGGACCTTTTCTCCTCTGCTTCAGAGATATCTGCTACTTAAGTCAGAGTTCAGAATAGCTGAACAAGTTCTGTGTCAGCTCTCAGAGATGTCCCCTTGAGTTAAAAGGCTTTGCTACAGGGCAGACAGACATGCAAATACCAAAACATCACATACAGCCACTATGTGGCATCTCCTGTGCAGACAACACAATTACACAGTACCTTGGACTGCACATCCTCCTCCTCCTCGCTCTCTGAGCTCTCTTCCTTCTGATCCAGCACAGGTATATCCATTGCATTGTCTTCATCCCAGGTGAAGCCCACGGAAACTTGCAGCCTGGGAGCTTCACCAGGCTTCCTTACCTGTTTGGAGGAAGACAGAAAATGCCCTGAGTTTTAATTTTAAGTTTTTAAACTGAGATCAGACAACTGCTCTTTGCTTGTGGCATCTCTCCATTCAGTACTTGACTTCTTGTACTTGCAAACAGCCTATCAGCAAAAACATTAACTCTGTGACCAGCTTTGCTGTAATTTAAATTCCATCCAACTCAACCATTTTCAGATCACACAAACACCAGCCTGTGTCACTTCTATCTGCAGCAATAATACTTACTGTCTTTCAAGTCAAACTGACACATATCAATTGGGCTAGAAAGCTATTTCAGGCTCAGGTTCTCCTCCAAACTTCTCACCTTAGGTTTCATTTTAGTTGCTTCTTCCTCCTGGTCATCCTCATCCTCCTCACGGTAATACACCTCAATTCCACTGTCATTTTCATCTGCTGGGCAGATCTTCCTCTTCTTTGGCTTTGCCTCCTGCAACAAGTAGAAATGAGTGGATGGTGGAGGGCAACAACTATGATGATCTTAAAGGCAAATCTGATCACAAAGTAAAGAGCCTGGCAGCAGAGAGAGGGCGATGCCCTGGCACAGCATCCCCCACTACTCTCTCAGCTAACAGAGACAGTGCACAATAAACCCACACTCACCTACACAAGGTGCAAAGACCAAAAAGACAGAGAACACAACTGGGCTGTTGTCTCAGTTAGCTCCCACCCAAATGGAATCGTTTTTCATCTTCGTAACCTCCAATGCAATTTAATCTTTTTTTCCCAGTCTGTATAATTTCTCAGCCTCATCCTTCTGGGATGAGACTGGGATCTTCCCAGTCCCTTCAGTATTTGAATCAACGAAGTCCTTTAGCATATCCTGTGCAATCTCACCCATACCTGACCACTTTCAGAGTTTCCTCTTCTCCTTTTTGTCTTCAGCTTAGGCTCTTCTCTTCTTTCCTCATCATTTGCCTCTCTTTTCTCTTCCTCTGCTCCATATTGTGGTAGGCCTAGGGATTCAGGCAAGACACTTGGCATCCCAGTGTCCTCAGGCAGGAGAGAGAGCTCTATATGTTTGTCTTTTCTATTTACACTGTGGTGCATCGCCAGGAGTAGCAGGACAAAAGAATAAGGAAAAAATCAGAGCATTTACAATGACTGCAAGGATCTGAACTTCTTTCAAACCTGCCTTTTATCCTCCCTCTTTCCATCCTCTCCTTTCTACTAATTCATAGTCCCTTTTAAAGAACATTGGACCTACCCAAGCACTTTGGCAGTGAGCAGTTTTCCTTCAGGAAGGTATTTTTCATATATGGAGTGTTTCTGTACAAAGTATGGGGAAACATTTTGGAACAGGATTCGGCCCAGAAGAGAAGTGGACAAGCTGAGAAGAGGAAGAAAACCAAAAATAAGTATTCTACAGCAGGGAGAAAGAAAAATAAAGTGCATTTGTGGCACCATCAGCTCTATAAAGTGTCACACTAACTTTCCCTACTTTAATTTCATAGGTTCAAGACAGTATCCATGACATCCCAAGAGGAACTTAATTTTGCAACCTCACATTATGCCAGAGACCATCTGCAAACAAGATTCCACAATCATACACTCAAAATAAGTTCTCCAAGACACATCACTTGCCAGAATAATTTTCTCAGGCTACTCACCCAAAGAATACACCTGATGAAGTGATTGATTTGACATAGCCTCTCACTAGCTGGCCTTTTTTAACATCCTTAATACTTGTTATTTCAATATCCTCCACTTTGCTATTTGTCTTTGGATTTAGCCTAAAAGAAAAGAGAAGTTAGAAGTTAAAGCACTCATCTGAATAATCCATATTCTGCTCTGGATAGCAGAAAATAGATCAGTATTAACAACAGCTAGTACTCTCTAGAAAACATATTGGATCAGAGACATCCTTCAGTTTATTCAAATGTACTAATGCACTACCTGCATGTCTGCCAAGCTCTACCTAGCATTAGGGAATACACATGCTGCTGCAAACAAAGCCACACACATCAGCCTGGCTTCCTCTGACACTAAGAAAATGAGGAGAGTAAAATGCTGTCTGAAATTTCGCATTTGCTTGGTGTTTTCCCCACTTATTTCTAAGATACTTAATTCCATGCTTTTGTTCCATAAGAAAGACAAAGCAAGAGGCTCAGTTTTAAGGGACATTTAAGGCTAAGTCTGTTATTTAATCAAAACTGTTAAAATGCAGCTGAATATTGAAACATAACATGTTTGTATTGCAAATTCAGTGGTAGAACTTTCTTCCCAAATAAGCGAACAAAAAAGATAAGGCAGGCATAGAAACTATGACAAACAGAAATTAAATCTGAACCCACTTGAGCAGCTTTATGTTATGTCAGACCTTTCAGTGTTTGCGGATACACAGGAAAAAATGTTTCTGAAGTAGGAACAAGTATCACCCCTTACAAAAAAAAGCATTCCTTATTCTTGTAACACTTCTCACTGATCTTCCCAAACAACTAACAACTGTATTTCATGATTACTTTTTTCACTAGTCAAAGATCAACAGACTAGAGGGATAACACATACCGGGATTGCCGGAGAGATAACTGGATTTTACCATTCTCATTGGAGAGGATGTAACACCTGCATGGCAAAGGATGGGGAGAAAACAGAAAGCTTTTTTACATGCTAAAAAAAGCCACAGGTAGAAAACAAATATTTGCACTAGCAGAAAAAGAAACAAAGCACTCTGTTCCTTGGAGCACTTTCTGTCTAATACAAACCAGCAGGACACAATAGTTCATAAAACTAGATAAAGGACTTTTGAAACATGTCTATTTGATTTACCCAGTCTCTACTGCCAGTACAAAAGAGTTAAAGACTGTTATACCTGAAATCACTTGGCCTGTTGCACTCTTCAACATTCCCAAAAAGTATGTGAAGCAGGGAAATGCAATCACTTGTGCATTACAAATGTAAAAACAACTCAATTGCCAAACAGCCCACAGAACCACTGCAGAGCTGGGATACCCGGCTACCCTTAGCCCCATCAGCACCTCAGCTAACAGAGCAGCTACGCTCAAAAAGACAATCCATGAAGGCAGCTGAAAAGGGGCTTCTTCATAAATGGAAAATACAAGACTTTCACTGAAACATATATAAGGGAAGTCAGCATCACTTCTTAGCCACAGACTGACCTTACAGTCTGGCACTATCTCAAGGCAGTGAAAAGTCTGTCGCTGATGGAGGGTATTTCTAAGCCTTACAGCTTGAGGGAACAAGGAAGACAATTACTGACCTGACAATCTTGCCAACTTTGAAGTTGCCCAGAGGATCCTCTGTGTAAGTATCATTCAGGTGAAAGATGCTGACTTTACCAGTCTTCCCACCTGGCAGCGCAATGGTCAAACCAACGTGTGGAGTCACCTTTGTTACCAGGCCTACAGAGATGGTGTCCTGCTCCAGTGAATGAATTCCTGGAAAAGGTGAAGGAGGGAAAGGGCTTCATAATGCTTGAAAATACGAAGCAACAGAGGTAGTAAGTTAGTGTACCTGATTTGAGTTGCCTAGTCACATATCAAACCCACAAACTTTTGTAAGGTGCAGTCTATGCAATCTCTTCACAGCAATGTTTGCCTTGGTAGCCCAGACAAGGTCCTTTAGTTGCACAACTCCAAGATCCAGAATAACTGACAAATGTTGATAAATGTACCACCTCATGTCTGAGATTAGAAGGGAATATGTTCAGAAATGCTCAGAGAAGGGCTTCAGTCTGAGATACTAGGAAAGTGATTCTTTATTCTAGAGGTCTGACCTCGCTAGTCTTAGAAGCCGCTACATCTAGGTCAGGGTCTCAGGAGTTAGTTCTGTTCTCCAGGGAGGTACAGCTTGGCTCTGGAGTGTAACATCTTCACCTAAGGGGTCAATGCAGGCCCAGCTCTGAGTAAAGCATCATATGTAGTGGGGTCCTGCTGCTAAGGCTCCACAATACCTGTGAGTGACAAGCAGAGGTTTGTTTCAGTGGCATCTGTTCCAGTCACTGTAGCTGATATTGCCTGGCCATTTTTAAAGCTCTTTTCTGGATGTTTTAAGACCTGAAATAAAAGACAAGTTTACATTTATTTGCAGAAAAGGAGCTTTGCACAACTCTGACTAGCATTTCCCCTATGAACCTTTACACTTTCTATAAACATCTTTGATGTGCAGTTGACTGATAGCTCAGCACTGCTTCAATGGCTCTGCTATCCTGAGCCAAACTAGCTACAGGCACAGTACTTGCTTGTCAGGAAGGGGCAGCAATGCCTAAAGGGCAGAGCACTGGGTTATGAGTTCACATGGGTATTAGAAACGTCTGCAGTCATTACCTGTGGCCAAGCACATGGAAAAAAAAAGTCTGTGTAACTCACCAGTAACAGCCTCTTACCTTGGTGTTCAGAGACAGCAGCAGGTGAGGAACTCTTCCTCGAATGTCAGGCGCAACTTCTACCTCCAGCCAATTTTTGAGCATGTTATACTAAAAAGACACCAAATAACCAGAAAAGACAGCATAATAGCTTGGGGGAATAAAAAAATTTTCCTGGCAGAAATTTTTCCTTCATTTTTAAGGCTAAAAAGAACTACTCCAGCCTTGGCTTTTGCATCAAGCAAAAATGGTGGTTTGGATTCTGTTCTTACAAGCATAACATTGCTGGGGTTCACGAGCAAGTGCACACATGGGATCAGCAGCAAGTGTACTTCGTGCTGGTGGCATACTCAAAGGCCATTTTACTAGAGCCTGCTGGCAACAAACAGGCACGTCAAAGAGGACAAGCCAGCTTGACTCCATCAAGTACCGAAAATTTTTGTTTCCTTCCCCTACTTTCCCTGTAAGACACTGCAGTTGCCATGGGCCACTCTCACAGTTAATGAAGACCACAGTCTTCAGTATTTAGGTCTGAGTTAAGGCCCCCCCGAGGTCACCCCCACTTGCTGCCTCCCCCTGCACACTTCCTAAGAAGACTCTGACCTCACCTTCTTTACAAAACAGGTGACTGTCTGCCCAACATTGTAGAGTCCAAGTTTCTTGAGAGAGCTGTCTTCTTTAAGGTTCAGCATTGCTGTGAATTCCCCTTCTTTTTCACTGTTTGCAAAAGAAGAAAGAGGACATCAGTAAAACAGCTTTGCTCCTAATGACGAAGATGTGGTGAGCTAGTACTACTGTGACAATGTCCTTCACCTCTCCCCAGCTGCATTTTTCTGCAAGGACTTAATTCTTCCCTGATCATAACTGGGACTCCTTCTTATGTGAATAGACATGACAGAGTCCAGATTGGCAGAACCTGAACTCAAAAGGACATTCAAAGGAAATCATGTGCTAGGAGAGCACTGTGATGTTTAACACAGCTACAGGATCCAAGTTAGTGTGAAAGAGAGAGTAAGAGGCCTTGCCTCACTGCATACATGTGGAGGTCCTTGCTCATGGCCAGCTCCTTCATGAATGGGAGGTACAAGGGACAGGACAACCAAGGTTACAAGGTCTGTAAAGCATGTGCAGACAGCGCAGAGGCCAACACATACCTTGGTCGAATGCTGAGCTCTGGAATGGACTGTGTGAAGTGTGGATGAGTGATGGGCAGGTACCTAAAGAAGAGGAAAAGGATCAAAGTTTCTCATGATCTCCCCAGGCCCCAGTCACCCATATTTAACGCCTCTGCACTGGCAAAAAAAAAACAGGTGCAAGCCCTCTAAAACTACCAGAGCCCTCAAGTTCCAGTTCTTCCTATTACTATTTCAGTGGCAATTTAGGTAACCAAAATACCCCAGCAAATTTAGTCCCTGGGCCCTGTATTTAGGGCTTTCACTGAATCTTAAGAGTTGAGACATCTTTTTTTCTTGCAATTTATACTCAGGATAAATACAGTGACACAGGTAGAAAGCTAATTTACTTAAAGCTGGATCTGGGATAGAATATATTAGCAGATTTCCTCAGGCCTCAACTACTCCAGCAAAGGCAGCTGTAACAGCATCTGTTTGACAGAGGGCCTAGATGACCTGAAGTGAAACACAAACTGTTTCACCCTTTGCCTTCCCCCAGAAGCAATACCATGTACATGTTCTCCCACCTGTGAGTATTCACATCTCTGCCTCCAATAACTCGAGCAGTCACTTTCTGTCCTGCCTTCAGGGTAGAAGTTGGAAAAGAGCCTATGGGCACTTCATCCAGAATCCGAGATGCATGGATTGAACCTGTCAGCTTGTCATCAATAGCAACAGTGACGTGGGTTGGTTTGACGGATTTCACGGTACCAGTAACAACATCCCCCGGGGAGAGTGAGTGCTTCACAGCAGGAAGCATCTCCTCTAATACTGTCTCTGATTCGTTCCGCACCCTTACAAAAACGTTCTTCTTGGCTGGGCCTTGTACTGCTAACAAGACTCCGTGGTCGTTCTCCTTCACTGCTTTTAAGGTCGCAGAGATTGTTTGTCCCACCCTCAGTTTTTCCGAGTCGAAGCGGAAGGTGTCGTTGAAGTGGCAGGCGATGGGGACAGCTGCCAGCTGGCCTGTTTCCAGCAGAGACACTACGGCAAAGTGCTCCGTGATGTGCTGCACCACCACAGAGTGCTGGGAATTCTCTCGGAGCCGCTAGACAGAAATGGACAGATAGAGTGACTTCTCCTGCTGAGATTTTGATTGCCTCCACTCTACCTCCCACAGTTCTAAAAGATGGAACAGCCCCCCTTGAAATTTATTAATCACCTACAGTTTGCCAGACAAGCAGAAACACACAAACCCAAAAGCTGAATGCATACTCACTCGCTTGGGTCTTTGCTTTAACAGTTCTTCCCGAAGAGAAACATACACCTCAGATGTGAGGGCATCCACATGAAGAACCAATGCCTTTCTTTTCTCACCAGGAGCAATATTTTTGTCTACAAATGAGAATAAGAAGATTATGTCCTGATGACAATGAAGAATTCTGAGAAACTGTGATAGTGGTACATGACAAATATGAAAGGTTTAATTCCTGAAGACCAAAGACTGCTTAATTACTATTGTACCTGAACCAAATTAGTACCAAATATATAAGTCTACTTAAGAACAGATTCTTCCAACATTACTGACAATCATGAAAAAAAAAAGAGAGCTTTGTATTTCGAAAAAAGTCTGATCTTTCTTGGAAAAACTAAGTGGATTTTATGAAGATACAACTCTTAAATAATGAATACGAGGCTGACTAAAAACAAAGTCAAGATAATACAGGTTTTGAAAAAGATTATCCTAACATTTGCATAAAACTATAATCATTCTATCTGTTGCTAAGGAAAAAAAAGAAACTCTTCTGACACACAAGTGCTGGAGTTATTACTCCTGCTGAAGTTACAGATTTATCTTGCTTTCACTGGTTTATTCATTACTTCAGCAAATATATGATTGGTTTTGCACAATATGACACCTTTCTTTAATTTTTGAATTGGAAAATGCTGAAATCACAGTCCTGTTTTAAAGTCATTGATTTTTCAAGAAAAACTGACAGCAATTTCAGACAGATATTCCTTGGAGTATGCTTTTCCTGAAGGAAGAAGAAAAAAACCAAGAAAGCTGGAGCTCGTAGTAATACTTGTCTATATACAGTATGGTTCAACTAAGGATCTCTGAGCACAAACTAGATGCCCGACAGGATTAACAGAGGCACAGGGAGGTTTATATTGTATTTTCTGAATCCCACAAATGGGTCAGCAAGACATTGGGAAACTAAATACTCTTCAAGGCCATCCCTACTCTGATCAGACTTCTCCCTATTAGTTCTTCATCAGCAGAATCCATTTTAGGAGAGGTTTCAAAGTGCAAGACTGAAAACTGACACAAGCAATGGAAAGACCCTCACCTCCCAAATGGTAGCGGGTGGCAGTTACAGTGAGGCCTGTGACAGAGCTGCCACTGAACAGTGCTGAGCCATCCTCCCTCACATCCTGCACGACCAGATGCACCCTCTTCCCAGGCACCAACTCACAAATGCTGGGCTCTCCTAAATAAAGGGAAGAAAAAGCGGGAAATCAGTTTTACTTATGTTGTTTCTTTGCATAACAAAGACAAGCCTTTGCATTTCCTCTGTGGTACATAAAGGATTCATCTGCCCTTGTAAGGGGAAAGTCTAGGCTCCTGAATCTGTAGAAACACTAAGTAAATTCTAAGAGTTAATCAAAGTAGAAACCTTTTTGTTACATTAAGGACCTAATAATTTTGGAGATAATATTTTCCAATCTTATAGAACACTGGCACACAGCACGGCATATGGAAAAAAATGAAAGCAAAATAGATTAACAAAAGAAGCACAAAACAGACCTGTCACTTCACAATTACAGGAAACAAACATTAAAAAGTACTGGATATAAGAAGAATCTTAAAAAGACAAAGTCAGAATGTGATAAAAACACTAGAAAAACAGCATGTGAGAAAACCTCTGCTAGAGGACCTGTAATGCATGTAGGTAAATCTATTCGAACAAACTCATCCTCATGTGAGTACTGTGTTTGGGTTATCACAAGCACTCGACCCAAAATCAATGCAAGAGGCTTAGCAGACGTCAATGAAAAGGGCAGTTGCTTTGGCTTATTCCAGCTGTACTTACAAAAAGCCTCTTGTCAATGGCAGAACTGCACTCACATCCTTTTTCTAATAAACTACTTTGGGACATGAAGTCTTTGCTTGAACTGAACTTTCTTTCACTTAAATGTTTTTCTTTTCTTATTCCTCTAGAGCCCCTTTTTTTTGACCTGATACCCTTTAGCAGAACATTTATAATCTCTTACCTCTTCTCAACAAGTCCCTGATTCCTTTCAGCTCCTTGAAATACTGATTCAGGAGGGCAAAGCTCTCTGCAGCAGAATCTCCTGAGCTGCATTCAGACACCTTCAGATTGAGGAGCACACGCTGCTTCTCCTCATCAATGCTCATCACCTTTGCAATCACAGTCTGTCCCACCACAAAGTGGTCCTTGGTGTCTGTCACAAACTTGTCACTCATGCTCTGTGCAAGGGAAACAGAGGGCAAGGTTACTGAGCACAGCTGGTACCGATCAACCACCCACAGAGCTGTTCAGAAGGGTCTGAGTTAAGACTTCATGAAAATGCATAAGAGAAATTACCAAGGACTAAGAAAAACCCATCAATTAAAATTAATTACTGAGGTCACATGAAATCCTTGTCGAAGCTTAAGCTCACTTGAATGAAGTGTTTCGTTCCATTTTGGAAGTGATTTAAAAGGCAAACCTAAACCCTTTTACCCTGCAGCAGGAAGCTGTGCAAATGAAGGGCCTGAAGCCCAGTTGTTCTCTCCTTGATCACACACATGCTGCTTACTGAAGTGGAGGCATTGCTTACCACTTTAGGTGCCAGTCCTGTCACACCAAAAGGGAACTCCACAAACACTCCAAAGGGCATCACATTTCTCACATAACCAGTCAACAGCATGCCAGGCTGGATTTCAGAGAAGCTTCTCACAACTTGCTCCTCCTGGACAGCAGAAATCACTGCAGACTTTCTACTCAAGATCTGAACATTCAGTTAAAAAAAATGGGAAAAGAGGAACGAAAGTAGCACGATGCCAAGCAAATCCCTAAGTGCTGCTAACCATTGGGCTAAAGCACTTGCTACAAATTAGAGAGTACAGGAGCTCTAAATGCTGTAATTCCAATTTCTGTCTTGATGTTCCTACACAAAAATTTAGCAACTCGTGTCTCTTATATGGCTCAGCATTAAAGATGCGTGCTTCACAGTAGCAGAAATATCAACTTCCTAACAATTCAGTTCATATTTTTGATATAAAAACAGCAAAAGTTTTCCTAAGGATGTAATATGATTAACAGCCCAGAAGCTGGTTAGGAAAACAAGTCAGCTCACAACCTGGTTCTGAAGAGATTCTAGCCCCAGCTGAGCCTCACTTCTAGCACAAGCTATAAAGACTCTGAAGTATCACTAGCTTGACAGGCACTTCCACCTCGCACTAACTACTGTAATCTTATGTTTGCTGCAGATACTCTGGATTCCTGAGAGACAGCTCCTTCCCCACACTTTGTTTGCCTGGTTGAGATGGCAAAGGATACAATGTGCTCTCTCTTGTCACTTAGATACATAACTCTGGGCAGGACATCTCCCTCTTGAAGACAGTGCCACAGGAGCTCGGAGGTAGCAACAAAGTCAGAGAGGTGCAGCGTGGGGATCCAGGCTACCACATTGTCTTCATCTTCTAAGATGGAAACTTCTAACCCATTATCTTTCTTCTTCAAGATTTTCACATCAACTATCTGAAAAGAGAACAAGTACAGTGATATAAAATTCCAAGTGTTTTTGAAGTCATCTCTTTTGATGCACAGGGTACCAAATGATGTGCCTTAGGGGATCTGACGTTGACGCCTAGGTATACATGAAAAACTCTCACATCAACAGGGCTGAGCCTAAAAAGCACACCAACACTGAGGGTAAACTATAAACTAATTCTCAGTCCCCAGAGAAATAAAGAGCTGGAGACGTTCTCTTGGTTGTGACTTTCCATTTGAAGGGCAAAGGGAATAATTTAATCAAGATTAGAACTGTTCTGTTCCTGCATTAGCAATACCTGCAGGGAACTGTTCATTGCAAAAACAAGGAAACATTTCAAAACATTTCTCTAAAACTGTCTTTTTCCAGGGAGCAAAAGCAGCTGCTTTTGGAGCAAGAAAATCAGCAGCATCCAGAAAATAAAGAAAGAGGATTCCACCTAGGAGTAGGAGCACTAATTGGTACCTCCAGCAGGACTCTCCTGGGACTCCTTTATCCTGACCTCTTAAAACAGAGATACCATTTTTGATCCAGGAGGTCAACCACACAGTAAGAAATGCACATTTAATGCTAGTTCCTGATCACTGTCAGCTTTCTTGAAGCAAAGTTGTTCAAAGTGATACCAAATCATATGGAAAATGAGCAGAAAAAGGCTAAAAGCCATTGAATTCAATACCTCTCCTATTTGGTATTTCACTTCTTGTTTCTCCTTTGGAATACATTTCCACTTGTCCTCAAGGCCAGGCTTGCTTGATAATCTGAAGGACAACAAGAGTCTTTCCTGCTGAGGCTCACATTTTAAGACCATTACTTTCAGAACCTGCAGCAAAAAAAAAAGTATAAAACAAAAGTTAAATTCAGCTGACCCTCCTCCTCAGTGTGCTACCACCTACAAAACAAGACAGGGACATACATACACAGTACACTTCTCTCTCACACCTGAGGATATCAGGCCAGTGACTAGAACTTAACAGGTTCAACCATAGACAAATGTCTTTCTGATCACACAGATGGAAAACAGAAGTACATAATCATTAAATGACCTTGTGAAACTATGTAGCAGGTCTGTAGCAGACTTGAGAATAAAATCCGCATCTCCAGTCAGAAATTTTGACAGAAAATTACCTTTCTCATAAGCCAGCCAACAAATAACAGGATTAAAGACAAAGAAAAGCACCGAAAAAAATAATGAAGAGGGCCGAGACCTCTGTAAGTTTGCCCACAACAAAAACCAGAACTGTGAATAACATTTCCTAAAGTGCCCGTAATTTGAAACCAACAGGATAACCAGAGTAACACTGAGGCAGTAAACATAATCCTTATGATTCTGTAGGTAAGAGTTTTAACTTCCTTAGGAGAAACAGCAGCCTTGAATTCCAGACTTCTGCTGAGATCTAGGTCACATACCATGTGACCATGTTCTCCTGCAGAAGAGAGAGAGCCTAGAAACAAAGGCAAGTCTGACTACCCAAAGAAGAGCTGTCCATTTTACAGCCTACCCTGTTTAAATGGAACACAACTAACTAATAAAGTGAACAGACATAAACATCTCCTGGTGCGGTTGGTTTCTGGGAAAATCCACATTGAAGCCAATTCAACTGCAGATTTCTCGTTCGCATTCGAACATATGGCACAGCAGAGGTAAACTAATTACCTGGCCTTCATAGAAGACTTTATCTGGACAAGATATGGGTTCTGAGCCCAGCTCATTCTTGGGTACCAGACCTTTGACATCATTGTAGAACTTCACAATGCAGCCAAAGTCCCTTGCACACACTACAAAGCCATGTGTGATCAGGCCTGGTTTAGCATCTTCATAATTTGAGAGGACTGGAAGCTTTGATTGGACGAGACTTTTCTTTAGAGTAAGGATCAGCTTTTTTCCTCCAGGATTGCACTCTAGCACCTACAAGAATGGAGTACAAAGAGGTTGAAAAAGCATGTCTGCCCTTGCCTGATCAATCCAGCTGCTAAATACTCAGAAGAGAAGAGTGCAAAGCAGCTGAAGACCCTGTCTGGCAGCTCTCACCCGACATTTGACTTCATCTCCTACGTTGTACTTCTTCTCAGGCTGCTTCAGGATCACATCAGAGAGATGGAGGGATGGCACAAGTCCTCTAATCCCATCAGCCACTTTTACCTGCATCCCAATGGGTTTTAGAGAGAGCACTTTGCCCTAGAACCCAAAATAGGGAAAAGAATTGGTAAATTCAGCATGAAAAATAGACTGTGCTCAGGTAGGAAACAGCCAAGGCACTACAACACCTACAATCACCCTCAAAAAAAATAATCTTAGACCAACCTACACTCCACCCAACTAATCTGACCCATCAACTTATATATACTTCCTAAGGTTGTTGTACAGTCTCTTTTCTTTAAGCATAGACTACGTCTGCAAAGTCCCTATTGATGCCAGCAAACCAGAATTGTTTCCAGAGCCATATCCAATACAGCTATGACTCAGACATAACAACAATCATAATGAGTAACTTGCCGCCCATCAGCTCGTTGTGATGGTTCATACATGAACTTTGACTGAAAGGCAAGTTTTAGTTTCTTTCACTCAAGTCTTTCTAAAAATGTATTCATGGCCACAAATAAGTGACTGACTATAGATAAAATTCGATTGCCTTTGCCAGATCATGAATAAAAACATGAACAAACATAAAGAGTATCGCATTCCATTAATCAGGTTCTGCAAGACAAGGTTTTTCTCATTTTTATCTCACTAGTCTGCATCAGAAGTTGGACATATATATTAGGCAGGAGTGCAGATTCGCTAAACCACTGTTTTAAGTAGAATATGCTGGAGTCCTTCAGAAGCTTACCTGCACCACATCACCCGTGTGGATATCCTGGTATTGCAGAAACCGTGCTTCAATAATCTGACTAGGGAAGTGACACAAAGAGAAGACCAGTCAGTCATCTTGAAGGAAATCCAGGATAAGATGAGACAGTCCTATCTCTGACTTGTCCCAAATATCCATTATTCCACACACTCCCCAGTATTCTTCAACTCCAGAGCTGTGTTTTACTCCAACTGACCTATCTTCCAAAACAGCTCTTGGGACATAAAGTCCAGGGAGGTTCACCAGACTCCATTCCAGGTGACCGTCACACAGTTATGGCCCCATTAAAGGAGAACCCATCATCTGCTTTGCTTAAAGCCACGAAGTTGGAAGTACTAAGAAGGAGTTTATAATACAAATGAGCTGGAAGATCAAGGCTCGATTTCCTGCTGAGCCATGGTCTTCTGACACAATCATGGCAGGACTGATTTAGCCTCCTTGTGCCTCAGCTCACCAACAATATTGATGGTGTCCCAATTCCATAGAGTATGGGGAATATGTGCAGGATGCCCAGACAATCTAATGTGCCACAACATAGATACAAGTCACAAATCCCAAATGGCAAGTTCCAGTCCAGCACAGCAGTGCAGTATTTTCCACTCTCAAACACCTTTCTAATTCTTCAACTAGTTTTCTGGAAGAGTCTATCATACTCACTGCTTCAGAGATACAACACACATCTCATCCATCAGGCTGTAGTCAATGATCCGACATTTATGTTTGCAACCTTCCTTAAATGCCCCAGGTTTAAAGGATTTTCTGGTTTTTGACAGATGTTTCAACTAGAAAAAAAGGAATTACAAGTGAGTGTTTGGAAAGCGGAAGCACTGATATGGGCCTTAGGTTGAAGTGGTAGCATCTGACAAATCTGTTCCTCTGACATTCTCTTTATGCTGGCTTCACCCTCTCTTCCACAACAACCCTCCTACATTTCAATTCAAACAAGGGGATGTATCATTTGACAAACACCTCCCATCTCCTGTCTTAATTTTATTGTATTGTCTCACAAAGAGGATAAAGGCAAAAAATAAAACACCCTCCAGCCCCCTTTCCCAGCAGGCCAAGACAGAGAAGGAGGACTTTCCCCACCAGCCTGGTACTTACGCGTGCAAACGCCAGAGTGCCATCATCAAGCTCAAAGACAGCCCCAAACTGCTTGTAGAAGGCTTTCACCGTGGCCTCCTCCAGCACTGCCCCCATGCGCTGGCCGGGGAGCTGGCGTGGGGCTCCCCCAGGGTGCAGGAAGGGCGGGCGCAGCGTGAGCCGCACTGCCCTCGACGTGGGGTGTACAGACAGCACACAGGCCTTCACCTGGGAACACAGCGTGCTCATTACACAAAACAGGACAAAGGCACCTCATTCATGCTTGTGGACATCCTGCTTGGTACCTGAACTCTGTCCACATACAAGCATTTCCCAGTATTGTTACTAAGACATCACTCGGTTCTAACAGCTTCACCAAGGAGGGACTTTTGCTTTTGTCTGTTGTTTACAGACTAGGCTGGTATCAATGGAGGGAGGGGAACATGACCACACAAGCCATGTTTCTATCCCTTGCCTTCCCAAATAAGTCTTTCTATCCAGCCTTCCCAAATAAGTCTTCCAGGAATGGCTTTGCTCTTTACAGCTTTAAAGCAGCCACAATAGTAATTCAAGTAAAAGATATGAAAGAAAGCTATCAGCCTTAAGATTTCAGAGATAATTCCACAGAAATGTTGGAGAAGATAAGAGATGTTGTAAGCAACGTAACAACTCCAGGCATCTTCCAGCCTCCATACCACTTGATCTGGAGAATAGTTCATGGATTTCTCTGGGTCCGTGTGCATGAAATCCACAATGCCAGTGAAGTAAGACAGAAATGTCAGTTTCATCCCAAGTGGGGCCACCTAGGAAGGGGAATGAAAAGATGCCAAAAAAATTTCTGCACTCGCTTTTCATGCAGCACAGAGAACAATGCACACATTTCAAAAATTGGCACTGTCAGTGCTAATTAACAAGCACATCACGAGAGACAGAAAAACTGCTAACAATTCTGGTTTGCACACTCTGTTGAAAGAACAATCCTTTAGTTTTTTTATAATGCTGTGTGTACTCTGAAGACTACTGCTATCCTGTTGAATACTTTACCAGTAAAGCCAGAAAGCACAGAATTAATCCTGTTCTGCTTCAAACTCCATCACCAGCTTCAGTCTGAAGCCTTCATACTCAGGGCATCACAACCAGAACTGAGATCAGACCTCAGGTGAATGTGGTGGAGGGAGTGTCTAGCAGATTGTGTTTGCTACTGCTAAGTAGTTGAGACCCACCAGAAATTTTTCAAGGCATAAACTCTCATCTCTGCTTCACCTGCCTCCTGCCTTTAACAATGCTCAAAAAAAACCAACCCAACAAAAGAAACCCAAACCAGAGCTTACCTTCTGCACTCGAGCTTTCACCACCAGCCCTGGCAATAAATTAGAGAGTGCCCAGTTCTGTCGCTCTGTGGCAATGGATGCAGCCACCTCGGATCGATCAATGGACAAACAGACCACCCTGCCCTCGTTCTTCACTTCTACAATGAGGCAGTTCAGGTTCTGGCCTATTTTCAAGTCAGGCCCTACAAAGACAAGTCACAGCATAAACCCTCCACCAGGAACACTCAGGATTTTCTCCCACTCTTTCCAATGCTTTTACAGAGTTCCCTCTCAATCTAAGTGAAGTTTACTGCCAGCAGGGCTTGGAACACAGTCTGTCAGATCACAGGCTGAAACACAAAGGTTTGTTGCAGACCAGCCACAAAACTGCTGTTTGCAGCAACCTGCAAAGACTCCACCTTGACCCAATCCCACCAAGGTGCACTAACACCACAGATATAATAAACTTTAATCCCTGTCATTCTCCACCTCCGTTTTAACCCAGCACATCCTTCTGCACTACTTCTTACCTTTCTTGACTGCTTTGATGTAATTTTTGGCTTTCTGATGAGGCAGGAAAGCATGAGTTCCAGTGACACCAATATCTATGAGGTAGCCATGGTCTTCCACACTCAACACAGAGCCAGAGAGCACCTGTTGGGAGGGAAGTATTGCAACTCAGTAACGTAATGGAACAGCTAGGTCTTCAAAGAATGAACATATGGTAAGAGATTCCCTACCCAAGTACTCACTTGTTTTGTATGGACAGAGAACTGAGCTTTTCAGAGCAGTAGCAAAAACATTACATTCTTTCTTATTATACAGATCACCTAGCAGTGAGGTCTTAACTCTACCTTTATCCAGCTATGCATATAAGGAGCTCACAAACTAGTAGGAAAAGAATTGTGATGCTCAAAAATAGCAGGTGCATACAATCATACAGCTGAAAACACAAAACATAAGCAACCAAGCACCTCTGAAATCCACGTTATATATTACTCTGTAAAAATTTAAAAAGAAACCTACTCAGAAATCATTAAATAACTTGGCCATATTGAAACAGAATAAGATGAATTAATTTCATGAATGACAACCTGGAGGCAAGAACTAAACCCACCCTCTCCTCACAGGTCTCTTCCATGGTAGGAGCAGCTCCACATTCTGCTCTGATCCCATGTAAGGACAAACTGAAATATTGCTCCATGCACCATGCAAGAGCCCAGAGATGCTGTGACAGACCCAGAAAACATACCATGCCTGCTGCTAATGCTGCAGAGTGCAGGCCCTTGTTGACCTTCTTGGGGTCAATCGATAACTTGACACTGCGACGTCCATCGTCGCTTTTCTCAATGTTGGTCACGATGCACCTGACCAATGTCCCTGCAGAATACATGTCTGGGAGAGAACTCAGCTCCTGCCCAGAAAGATGATCAACAGAGGAACATACAATTTTTACAATATTCAATAACATAAGGCTAGAATTTGTTACTGAAGCAGCTTTCTAAAACAAAATCCCATAGGAAAGTTCTGTTTCTCTGTCAACACTACAATAACAGGCAGGAAATGCCACAAACACCAGGATCTCAACAGAGAGGCAGGGATGACACTATGTCATGTCAGCAAGACTGAGAGGCTTTGCTTAAAAACAAACACTGTGTGGGCTGGAGTCAGGAGACTGCAGCTGAGGAAACATCTACAGAGCCAACAGTGACCCTAACCTAGCCTGCCCCTTCAGCAGGGAAAAACACCACCAGCAAAGGGGTAGTGCTAATTCCACATTCCACAACACCTTGGGAAGACTTAGGCACCGCTGACACCAGAGAGGCAGAGTAACTGATTATTTCATCCTGGTTTTTTCTGGCAGTCAGCCATTACCAGGAAATTGCAAAGTTTGCTTGGAAAATCCAGTTCCAAACCAAGGTCCGTCAATCTCAGGCTCCTAAGCAAGACCTCAGGGTTGGTTCTGAGGTACTAACAACACTCTCTAGATCCAAGCACAAATCACAGCCCCAGTCCCAGGTCTCACCTCCATGAGTTCTCCTTGGGCCACCTGCTTGGTCAGCAGCTTGCTGTAGGCCTCGCTGATCTGCGTGACCGGCACAAATCCGGAGAGGCCGTTGGGCAAACTGATGGCAAGCTCGTAGTCACTGACCTCTTTTATACAGCCAAGGAGCAGCATCCCCTCATCGAGCGCCTGAAAAAGCAGGAAAAATAGCACACTACAGGTATCTTGGCAAGTCAGTGATAACAGGGGGATAAGCAGTTAAGTTTTGCACTGGATCACAGATATATTTGACGGGTTTAGGGAGGAAAACCATGCCATTTTTATGTAGCCCAGAAAAGAGAGGCACACAAAATCAAACATTTTATGCACCAACCTCAATTGTGAGTGGTCCAATATTCAGAACATTGTCTTTAGCAGCAGCTGTTTTGTCTGCCTTGAACCTTTTCTGCTTTCCTTGATCCTTCTGGCTCCTTTTTCTTTTCTGGGACTTTTCTTCATGTTGAACCTAAAGCAGATTACAAGCACAGAAAGTTAAAAAATAAAAGTGGATAAAGAAACGAATTTTGCACAATGGAAGAGCTCTGCTGCCATGAATAAAATACTGATTTAGAGGAAAAAAGAGAACCATCCTGTTAACTGTTGTCTCTCTACATGCAAGTGTTCCAAAGTATCTCCTTTGGGCTGAGGCTGATGATTTATAAAGCTGAATCTTGGGAGTGGAAAAGAGTGGTGCAAGAGATCTGCACCACACTCTACTAACAGAAAGACCAAACTTAGCCTGTATCCAGTAAAACCAGGCTCACCATGCAGCACCTTGGGATAAGATGCTTGTGGAAAGTTTAAAAGCTATGGCCTGATCAGTAATTTTGATTGAACTTTCTCTGTCATCACATTCAACACACATCAGACATCAGAGATCTTTCACAGATCAGGAGGATGGTGGATGTCAGCAGACATCTATTTCTGGGAGTCTCTTCTGTAGTTTACTGTAGAAGTAACAGGTAAAAAGGGTTGCAGTCAAATTCTGACAGTGGAAGAGCTCTGAGAAGTTAATCAAGAGCATGCAAACAACGTACATCAAACAAATTGTCCCGCTCCAACTTCGGCTTGGGCATTTTTCCCTCTGCAGGTTTCTTCTGGATGCCCCCTCGAGGAAAGTTTTCTTCCATGGATGCCATGCTTGCACTGCTTTGGGACAAATGACAAAGCAGAAATGAAACATACAGTTATTATACTTGTTCCTCACAAATGCTGAGGTGACATAAGAGTGATCTACCCTCAAAGTAAGAAGGACTTTAGATGGCTGCTCTGGTTAGTCAGTGACAAAACAAAAACTCACATCTAAATGGATTTAACATTTGACTACAATGAAGTGTTGCAATGATCCATCTAAAAATGCACATCCATAACACTTTTTACTACTGTACACTTCCACTGAAGTATTACAGTATTAATTTTTAAGGCACTTAGATACACCATATATATATTCGTAAAACTACTTTAACTGTAAGTTTCCTAAATCAGTCTTCATTATATTTAGTGGCTGAATTTACTAGCTTTAGTCATCAAGGAGAAAGCTGTGAGCAAAATACTGCATAAGCTTGGCCTGCATTTTTACTTTTTGAATGCTACTTATGAATTAATTACTTATGATTAATATAACTTGCTACCTCTTTGTCTAAGCCATAAGCCACCTTGCGTATCAGGCCACAATTCAATTGTTACTACTACTACTAAATAATAATAAATAAAAGTAGTTGTTAGCACTACATTATCATTGGTTTTTGTGCTTATACCATTATTTATACCATTGCCTATTATTTGCCAACAGTATTTTACAAAAACTAGCGCTGAAACCCTATGTTGGCAAACTTGAGGCAATCTGTTAGACATATAAGACTTCTTTAAATGGAAAGCACATGATAAAGCGAAAGCCCATCAAGGCACGCTTCACCTCAGGGCTCGCTACGCAACACAGACAGCTCCCACGGCCGGCAGCGGAGCCGGCTCCTCTGGAGCAGGCAGGGCGGGCATCTTACCTGCCCGAGGCCGCTTCCAGAGGGGAGCGCGGGATCGGGATGGTTGGCGGGATGGGGAGTGTTCCCGGAGCGGGAGTGTTCCCGGAGCGGGAGTGTTCCCGGGATCGGGAGTGTTCCCGGGATCGGGACGGTTCCGGGAGCGGGAGGCGCACGCGGCGCGCCGGGCGGAAGCGGCGCGGGGCAAAGGGCGGCCGGAAGTGGCGGCGCGGCTCCTCAGCCATCCAGCGCCGAGGGGGCGGGGCCAGGCCGC